>PVKA01047547.1:0-14337 GCA_004027165.1 Ctenomys sociabilis | reverse complement strand
TTGTGGGGCATTAGTACGTGTGCATAATGCCTCTTACTTCTTTTTTGCCCTTTCCCCCACTTTTAGAAAAAAGGATTTGCCAGCATCAGACTCATTTACTTATTTTATGTCCTTATGAAGTTAATTATCATACATACTGATTAACAGCCAGAATAACAGGGTCCAAAACATAGAAAGCAAGTAACAAAATTGCACACAAAGTACACTTTTACATACATTATCCTTGCTGGATTATATGATACAGGGTCTCGCTACACAGTTCAGACTTGCAGTAAACTTCTTGTCTTAGCTGCCCCCGAGTCCTGCGGGTCCTGGGTGGCCCTACCCAGCATGCAGTACCGGGAATTGAACTCAGGTCCTTGTGCTTGCTACACAGGCACTTAGACTGCTGAACTATCTCCCCAGCCCTCCTTGCTGAATTATCATGACATTTTTTCTCTTTCTTTTTCTCTACTGACTGTCTTATTTTGCACTTTATATATTGGGCTTCTCATGAAAAAGAAACCACTTACTTTTCAAGCCTGTGCATCTGATTAGTTCATTTAACATTATGGTCTCAAAGTACATTCATTTTTCCTGGAAATGACTCACAAGTTATCTTTCTGGCAAAGCAGTACTTAATTGTGTATGAAAACATTTTCTTTATCCATTCATTTGTCAATAGACTATATAGAGGCTGCTTCTAAGACGGGGCTACTGTGAATTGCACTGCTATAAACATTAATGTGTGTCCATCACTGTGCTATTACATTTACATGGTGAAGAGCTGGGTCAAAAATGTCTGGTTTCAGCTTTTGGAGGAATCTCAAACTGGTTTCCACCAGTACCAAGATTATACTCCCAACAGTGGGCAAGCGTTCCTTGCCCTCCACCCCCAGCATCTCCAGGATTTGTTATTGGCTGATTTCCTGAAAGCCACTCTTTCCAGAGTAAGATGGAATCTCAGTGTTTTTAATGTGCATTTCTTAAATAGCCAGTGACGTTAAATATTTTTTCATGTATTTTTTGTTCTTTCTAGTTCTTCATCTGAAAAGTGTTTATGCATTTCCCATGGCTATTTATTTTTGGATGGGACTTTTAAATATAGAGGCTCTATTTTTTTGAGTTCTTTTTATATTATAGATATTAGTCCTTGTCTGAGGAATAGCTTGCAAAATATTTCCTCATTCTGTAAGTTATGTTTTCATTTGGTGGCTTCCTTTGCTATGCAGAAGCTTTTTAATTTAATGTGATTCTGTTTGTTGATTGTTGACACATTTTTGCAGTATCTAATTTTAGATTCTTTCTGGGGAGTTGTTATGTGTGCATAATGCATGTTAATTCCTTCCCATCCCTCCTTTCTGCTCTCTCATCACTTGATTCCCTACCATTTGAGAAATGCCTTATCTCCCTACATCCTATTACCTATGTTTCATTTTGCTCTATTTTAGGTTTCTCATATAAGAAAAACATGTGGCATTTAAGCTTGTGCACCTGATTTATTTCCTTTAACATTATGATATCAAGGTGTATCTATTGTCCTTTAAATTGCTAAACTTTGTCTTTCTTTATGGCAGAGTAATACTCCACTGTGTGTAAATACCACATTCTATTTATCCATTCATCTATTGAAGGACATATAGGTTGCTTCCAATACTTTGCTGTTGTGAGTTGTGCCACTGTAAACACTAGTGTGAATGTACCACTGTAGTATGAGGCTTTAACTCTTTTGGGAAGATAAAGTACCTAGAAGAGAAGTAGTTGGGTCGAAAGAAATTTCTAGCTTTAGTTGCTGGGGGAATCTTCGTACTGCTTTCTATAGTGTTGCACTATTTTATAGTCCCACTCACAATGAAAGTTTTCCTTTTTCCTTCCTGCATCACCAACATTTATTATTATTTGATTTTTTTTTATGATGGCCATTCTTATGGAGGTAAGGTGCACTTGCAGTGTCTTTCTAATTTCCATTTCTCTAAGGGCCAGAGATGTTGAGCATTTCTTCATGAATTTACAGGCTATTTGTAGTTCTTCTTTAGAGAAGTGTCTATTCATTTCATTTGACCATTTCTTATTGGATCTCTTTGGAGGAAAAAAAAAAATATATATATATATATATATATTCTGATGGGAATAACTGGCAATATTTTTCCATATTATTCTGCAGGTTGTCTCTTCATCTTGTTGCTTGCTTTCTTTGCTGAGTAGAAGCTTTTTTTTAATTTGATATGATCCTATTTGTTGATTCTTGGTACCATTTTCTTTGCAACTGGGGTTTTGCTCACAAAAGTCCTTGCCTATGCCTATGATCTCATGAGCTATTCTAGGGGTTGGTGAGATAGCTCATTGGACTAAAGCACCTGCTTAGGCAAGCCTAGGCAAAAGCTCAGAGACTACAGTTCAGTCTCTGGCACCACATGCCATGCCAGCCCGCCTCACGGTAGGTTGAGCCAGCCACAGTCAGGACATAGTAGCACACGCCTGTAATCCCAGCACTGGGGAGGCTGAGAGCAGGGAGGGTCACCACGAGTCTGAGCTGCACAGTGAGACCCTGAAACAACCAAACACAAAAAAGAGCTATTTTAAGCAAGTTAATTATTTCTGTTTTAGCATTTAATTCTTCAATCTATTTTGATTTTAGCTTAGCATATTTGTCTAGATTAAATCTTATGCATGTGGATAGCTAGTTTTCCCAACTGTATTTATAAAAAGGCTTTGTTCCAGTCTATGCTTTAGGCCCCTTTGTCAAAGTTCAAATAATTGAATGTGATTGAGGACTTTCTTTCTTTCTTTCTTTCTTTCTTTCTTTCTTTCTTTCTTTCTTTCTTTCTTTCTTTCTTTCTTTCTGCCTATTCTATTCTGTTTCATTGATCCTCATGTCTGCTTGTATACCAGTACCATATTGTTTTTATCACTGTAGCTTTGTAATAATACTTCAAGTCTGGGATTGCAATTGCTCTTCTTTCTTTTCTTTTCTTTTCTTTCTTTCTTTCTACAAACTGTAGGACTTAATGAGATTCATTGTGATCGTTTGATAGATGGGTGCATCATGCCTTGATCATGTGAGCCCACCATTCTTCTATCATCTCCTCCTTCCTCACTGTCCCCTCCTAGTCCCTAATAGTTTACCTTCTACATTTCAGTCATGTTTCTTTCTAAGTTTCCAGATGTGACATAAGGAATACAATGAGGCATTTGTCTGTCAGTGTCTTAACCTGACATCCTCTAGTTCTGTAGACATTTTTTGTCTCTGGAAATGACTGCCTTTTTTTCCTTATGGCTGAACCATGCCCATGGTGTGTTATGCCTTACTGTGTTTATTCATCTGTTGCCAGGCCCTTGTGCTGATCCCGTACCTTGGCTACTGCACATAGCGCTACAATAAGCATGAGTTTGCAAGTCCATCTTTTGAGTGCTGACTTCATTTCCTTTGGATACACGGCTAAGGGTGAAACAGATGAGTCGTACTTCCAATTGTTCACCTGTCAGCTTCCCAGACACTTGGATTACAGCCTCCTTAGGAGGCTCAGGGAGGAGACAGCTGTCCGGCAAGGGCCGGGAGGATGCTGGCAGACAAACAGATCTGGCTAATGGGAGACAGCATAGCACAACTATAGCTCACTTCCATGACAATCCCTCCCTAGTTCTTGGGTGAAAACAAGGAGCTGAACCAAGCACCATAAAGTGGGTAGCTTACAAAGAATAAAAGCTTATTTCCCACAGTTCCAGAGGCTGGGAAGCCCAGGATCAAGTTAGCAGCAGATCTGCTACCTGGTGAAAACTTTTGATTTACCAGTGGTGCCTTTTTTTTTGGGGGGGGGGCATGTTCTTTCATGACAGAAGGGGACAAGACAGGTTGTGCCTCTTTTATAAGGGCTCAAATTCAAGGATTCACTAAGACATTGACCTTGGGGCTGGCAAGACAGCTCATTGGACTAATCACCTGCTTAGACAAGCGCAAGGGCCAGGGTTTGATCCCTAACATTACATATTGTGCCGGTCCCACCCGTGACAGGCTTAGCCAGCCGCCACGACTGGGTGTGGTGGTACACCCTTGTAATCCCAGCTCTGTGGAGGCTGAAAACAGGAGGATCACCATGAGTTCCAGCTGTGTAGAGAGACCCTGTACAAAATACATAAAAAGTACATAAAAAGACATTAATCTTATTATCTATTCATTTGCAATAGGCCACAACTCTTAATACCACCAGAATAGTGATTACATTTCAATAATGAATTTTAGAGGTACTCAGACATTTAGACAGCAATCCTAAATAACATACAGAGGCAGAGTTTCCAAAGAGTGATCTTTATTTAGCCAAGCAGCCTGCTGTGATGGAAATTTGATTTCTGTAGTAAAACCTGTGCACTTCTTTTTCAAAGTTGGCTGTTTCCAAATAAATATCATTACGCTTTGGAGGACCTCCCTCTGTGTGCTATTTAGTTGACACTCGTAGTGTCCAGAAATGGGGCCTGAGGCAATGCCATCTTCAGAGATAATGAGCAGCTCCTGGCCCTGGGTGGCACACATTAAGCTTGTGGTTTCTGCTGTGATATGAGCCCTCTCAGCCTGAGCTCCCTCTTTCAGGCAGCAGAGATTTTGTTTGGATGTGGTTGGATAAGCCTGTGTTACAAAAAGCACCTTGCATTTCTTTTGGGGACTATATAGGACTTCTGCCTTTTTAAAAAACATTTTTGGCAGCTCTGTATGTTATAAGGACTCTATCCTGAGTTGAAAATTCAGATTTCCACAGAGGTTCATAAAATTCTGGGTACCTAGTTTCTTATTTGGTCTGTCCTGTGTTTTTAAAGTTTCTGTGAGTACTCTTATTTTGGTTTCATTCTTGTCATTCACAGACCAATAAATTATTTATTTAAGGGAAGACAGACAGAATGCTATACATCTGGGCACCTCAGCCTACTGTATTTTGTGACTCATCCACAGACTTTTTCTTTTGTGGTACTGGGGATGGAACTCAGGACCTTGCACTTACTGGGCAGGTGCTCTTGCCACTGAGTTATCTCCCTGTCCAACAGACATTTTTAATGGGCAAAGTACACTAAAGATAATTTCTGTCTGTTTTAGGGGTTATTCCAAATCTCGAGTCACTTCTTTGAGCTCAAATATTGCCTCTTTGAAAATACTTTCTGAAGGCTTAGTCAAAACTTTCCTGCTTCTCTAAGTAAACTACTCCTTACTGCACTCCAAAAGGCAGGTTGAATCTTTTACTTGCTTATACTAGAGTCCAGATATTATCCTCTGTCCTAATAAGAATGTAGTAAAAAGGACAAAGGTTCTGGGGGTATTAATCTTAAAAAGCATGGGTCTGACGGTGTGTGTTTCTCGGGGGTGCTCCACTCCCAAGGGGGCCTGCCTATTGCTTCTCGCTTGTCTCAGTTTGGCACTGGACCAATCAGAGAGGATGTGCCAAACCCAGGCTATCCGCAAACATTCTTAGCCATTATGTTCTTTGATCCTTTCAAATCAATTTTGCCTTTTGAGAGTTTCAAACATAGCTGTGAAGTTGAACTAGAGGCATAGCAATGCCTTAAAGTGTGTTACAAGGTAAATTAGGTTGGCTGTCTAAAACAAACCTGCTAAGAACAGAATTTACAGATGCTACTCTGAAATCTGTCTTCAAAGTAATGTATCAGTAAGCAATGGAAAACTAAGTCTAAGTATGGAAGCCTGAAGTTTATATTCCAGATCTGTTTGTCTTATTAAATAAGGAGGAAGGCTGGGGCTGTTGGTCAGTGCAAAGCACTTACCTAGCATGTGTGAGCCCCCGGATTCAATTCCTAGCATCATAAAAAATAAAGGAGGGCCGGGGATGTAGCTCAGTGGCGCAGCGCCTGCCTAGCAAGCGCGAGGTCCAGAGTTCGATTCTCGGTTCCAAAAAAGAAAATAGTAAAAATAAGACCAAAAAAAGCTCCTTTGAGGGGGAAAAAAAAATAAAGGAACTGTGCCCACCCTTCTTGTACAAAGGAAATGATATCCTCCAGCTATCTTCTGTATATGGTTTTAACTTATAATTCTTTGTAAGTGAAAGCAGTTACCAAAAGTAACTTGAACTTAGAATATGTCATGTAGCCAAGCGAGGGTATGTTAACATGGGTTTTTCTTTTCAGATCTTTTTTATTTTAAAAAGAATTAAAAATAGTAGATAAAACATTAGAAATACTACAGAAGTTCAAAAAATAAGATGATGGGCATTCAGCAATAATTGTTATAACATGGGCTTCTTATGGAAGCCAATGACAGGTGCTTTCTGGATATCATAGTGACAGAAGTAGTTTTAAGCAAAAAATGGTACAGTGAAGTCTATGGCCTAAAGGATTGATTTTGGAAGGTGACTGTGGTACATTTTCTTCTGCTGGCATCCAAAAGCCAAGGTTTCTAGGGATTTTTGCTGCTGTTTTTTTTTTTTTTTTTTTTTTTTTTTTTTTTTTTTTTTTTTTTTTCAGAATTGGGGATTGAACTCAGTCCCTTGTGCTTGCCAGGGAAGTGCTTATTCTACTAAGCCATCTCTCCAGCCCCTGCTGGTTGGTTTTTAAAAAGTACTTAGGAATTTCATTTAATTGATCTTTCACATATTCTGGGGCCAAATTCATGCTGGACACAGTAACACCCTCCCAATCTCAAGTGCAAAGAACCTCAAACATCAGAAATGCTCAGAGAGAGGGGAGGAAGGGAAGAGGGAGGAAAGGTGATAGAGGGACAAAGAGAGAGACAGACAGACAGACAGACCAATTGACCACAATATGCCATGATAAAGATCTTTCTGATCATATCTATATGGAGTCTTACAAATTTCACTAAAGTTTTCAGTTTATCTCTGACTTATTGAGATCTTTATTTACAATATTTCTGTTTTGTTCTTTTTCTACATCTCCCTGCTGAATTTCTCATTCTTTTCCCATCTTGTCTTCGTATTTTCATTTTACTGCTGGTTTGTGTTCTCACCAATCATACTATTTTGTAATCCTTCTTTGTAATTCCTTTTGGCATTTTGTCTAGTTTTATTGCTTTGAAATCTGTTGCTAGAGTTATGTCCTCTTGCAAGCATTGTATTACCTTGTTTTATTTTTTAAATGTTTTGTGCTGCTAGGTTGAAATTTGCACTCAAGGTGGGTTAGATGTCTCTGCTACTCTTATGCACTGGCTTCTTAATAATTAGCTTGCTCCTCAAGATGTGTGTTGGGAATTTGTTACACAGTGATGAGTTTGATTCTGGCTTTGTCCCACGATGTAGTAGTGTAGTCTTCTGATAGTTTCTTTGTTTTTGATTGATATGTCATGAAACACTACATAACATGGCAGAATTGGACAGAACCACTGTCTCTGTAGGCTGCCACAACAAGAAGCGGGACATTACAGCACTTTAGGCATGTGTTGTATGAATGGCAGTGGGGGCTCAGTGTGTGACTAATCTTTCAGTGGGAGCGGTGTTCCCTATAGGTGACAGAGGTTTCTCTAGGCTCTGTGAAGTTAACTGTGCTATAAGCAGAAGTGCAGGGACCTGAAGCGTTTGGCCTCTGATCTAGTGCACACCCAGATGCCACAAGCCAACAGGCTCTTAGCCAGAAGCAGTTCTCTGTAGTGGGCACACCCAATCTTGACAGTAGTGGGTCATCACACAAGGTGAAGGGTGGAGTTGTGGCAGCAGCAAACTCACGGTAATGGTGGAAGTAAGAACAATGGTCCTCCTAGGAGACCATTTAAAGATAGTGGCTGCCTTTGTCTTACTTACCTTTCTTGTAGCTGAGACACAATTCTTGATACTCAGAGTTAAAGGAGGAAAGGTTTATTTTAGCTCAGAGTTTATAGAGGTTTATGTTTATAGTCAGCTGGCTGTAAAGTAAGGTGGCATGGCAGAGGGGCATCTGAAAAGAGAAACAGTCCATGGCAGAGCAGGCAGCAAGCAGCAAGCCTCCCCTTATCTTTTATACTATCCAGGCTATAAGACTTTTGGGTGATGTCACTCATACTCAGGGTAAGCCTTTCTATTATCCGTATCCAGAACCATGCTAAACCAATCAGTGGACTAATTTATTTTTCATACCCTTAATCAGAGCATCACATACTAAACACACCCATGATCCAGCTACCTCCCCAAGTCCCCACCTCTAAGTGCATGGGGCTTTCAGGAGATAACCAGATATGAGCCATACAGCCGGGGAATGGGACTACAGTCAGAGCCTAGCAGAATTCCTCTCCGTTTCCCTCTTTGCCAATGTATACAGCAGGCATGGCAGTGACTGAATCATGGAGGTGTCAAAGACTCAGCATGCTCCTGTGGGCAGGGCAGTAGCGGAAACAACATTATTTACCTCCTTGCCATGGCAGTGCCTATGGTGGCAGAGGGGGGAGGGACGGTGGAAACAATGTGCCTTCAATCCTGCATAAATAAGTCCACCTTGGTTGGCTGTGCCCATGACCTCACAAGGCAGGCTTTATGGCCTCCTGATTCTGAAAAGTAGCATCTTCAATTCCCCTTTGCATTACTGTAACATTCTACTACTGCACAGGCTTATTTCATAGCCCCTTTCTTTGGGCAAGGATTTATGAGGTGACCTACCTCCAAGCCATTATAGCGAAATGTCTGTGGAATCCCCAACATTGGGATCAAACTCAGACCTTGTGCATGCCAGGCAGGCATTTGTGCTACTGAATTATATCTCTGACCCCTACACAAAGATTTCTGATCCCCAGAGCAACCCAAGTCAGAAATTAGCTCACTTCTCAAGATAGGTTTTGGACAAGTTCACTGGGAGAACCTTTTTCAAAGCATGGTATTGTACAAATTTCAGCTTACTTATTTGGGTGGGTTGCAAATGTGTGAGAATTGTATACCTTTTCAGTCACTAAGATTGTCAAGCTCCACACTGCTGTGATTTTCTTGGGCTCTTTTTCACCCTTCTTCCTGCAAACAGCTATGGAGCTAAGGTGGCAGGTGCAAAGGTATTTTGTTTCTCTTAATGTTTTGCTGTCCACATGGAGTATTGCTCTGCCACAAAGAGGGGTACACTTGAGACATTTCCTAAATAGATATACCTTGAGTCATATGCTCAAGTGAAATAAATTGGATACTCACATTTAAATATTGCACTGCTTCTCTGGTGTAAGAAACTGAAAATGTAAATAAGAACCAAAATGTGTAATAGGCATTGTGATATGGGAAGAAAATGCTCAAATGGGAAGGGGAACTAGGGAGTAGGAGGGAGGAAGGAAAGGAACATAACAGAATGGAATGAAACGAAACAAAACAAAAAGAAAAGGGAAAATTGGAAACAAAGCTTGTGTAAATAAGGAAGAGGAGAAGAGTTGAATGGGATGGAATAGGAAGAAAGAAGAATCATGATATACAATGTACAGGTACGAGTCGCCTAGGATGAATGTAATCGTTATGTAAATCTAAAATCTACCAATAAAATCAATTAAAAATATGTTGCTAAGGGCTGGCCAGATAGCTCATGGATTAAAGCACTTGCTTACGTGGACTCAGGGACTGGGGTTTGATCCCCGATGTGCTGTGCCAGCCTTGCCCCCAGGTGCACTGACAGGGCAACTGAGACTGGGCATGGTAGTGCATGCCTGTGATCCCAGCACTTGGGAGGCTGAAAATGAGGATCACTATGAGTCCCGTCTATGTAGTAAGACCCTGTACTAAATACTTAAAAAAAAAAATTTTGTTGTCCAGTCTAAAATCTTGCAAAGTTGCTGTCTTTTTCTTTCTCAGCTCTAGTATCTCTCATAGTTGCTTACCTCAAAGTACAGCTATAGTTCTGTTACCTTGGGTTTTTCTTGTGGAGCATGACGTGTGTCTTGGGACTTCTCCACTTAGATATGGTGAACCTATTCTAGCAAATTATTATAGGTACAAGTTTCTGAATCTCTTAAGAAACTAAATAAAAACGTCTGGAATAGTGGTAAAAGATCCGATGAAGCAACTAAAGCGCTAACAAAAATCAAACAGGCAAGATCTAATTATAAATTATTGAGTGAGCTGATACATTTTATGGGATTTTATTTAAAATATTGTTTCTTTACAGGAACTTTTTGATTGCTGGGTTTAAAGGATTCCCTTTCCTAAACTGTGCATAGTTGATAGTAAAATATAAAAGTAAAGTGTACTTTTGTGAAGAAAGGCAAGAGCTTTTATTTCTCCCCATTTGATTCTTCCAAAATTGAGAATTACTCAGGAGAATTTCTTTTCCTACCCTTATTCCTTTTATTTCTTTCCTTTGTCTATCTGCTCTTGCAATGTTTCTAAAACTGTATTGAAAAGAAGTGGTGCTAATGGACATCCTTGTCTCGTTTCTAATTATAGAGTGAAAGCTTTCTGTTTTTGACCAGTTAGCATTGTTGTAGTCAACTGAGTTAGGTAGAAATATTATGGGCAGTCAGATAGGGCCACGCCCTCAGAGGAGCCAGTGGGAGAGACAGACATCTCCAGCTATGGCTCAGGCATCAAGGCAACAGATAAAACAAATGTATACACATACCTTCCTAAGGGTAAACACCAGAGATTGATATTCTAGATAGGTCTCTGTCACTTTGGGAAAGCCAAGAATTGTCACTAACTCAGACCCTACAGGAAAGGCCCTTGCACTGTATTAATGCCTGTTTGCTATGGGACTCCCTTTCCCATTCGATCCTGATTTAATCAATTTTACCTGAGCAATTATATATATATTTTTTATTTTAATTTTAATTTTTTTGTATTTTAGGGAAGGATCTACAGGTGTTCAGGATCTCACTACTAGATCGGACTCATAGTGATCCACCTGTTTACAGCCTCCCAAGAGCTGGGATTACAGACTTGCACCAGCATACCCAGTCTCCATTGCTGTCTCAGAGCGCCTTAGGGGCAGGGCCAAAAGCAATTATACTTGTAATCTCACTGGCTGACAATAGTTTTGTCCCACCTCATGCCCACCTTGTGATTTCTCATATTTTCCACATAGGACCTACCTCAAGTCATGGATTTACTCTATAAATTCATAGAAAAGGCAGGTTCCTTGGCAACCCATTCTGGACCCCTTCTATCTCTCTCAGACAGAAGCTTTCTTTCTCCCATCAAAATAAATATATTCTGCTTTTAACCTCTATTCTTCCTCAGATTCATTCTTTAATTTTAGAGAACATGAACTCAGATGTCTAGTAGGTTGGGAATTTCTTTCTCCTAGTCATTTAGAGGTCTTCCACTTAGATCATTGGATAAAGGTAGAGTTTGCTTTTGTTTCATAGATTCTGGATTGAGACTTACTTAGGTAACAAATTTTATGCTTCAAATTGTATGTCTTTTCATTGCTAATAATTGCTTATGCTTTGTCTCTCATATAATTTTGTTCCAATGTTGATAAATCTAAGTTAAAACATGAAGAGGTTATAAGATTATCATATTTCTTTAATGGTACACTTTAATAATTCCTGTTTTATTCTTTTTTGTGGTTTAAAATAGAACTATATATTTATTTGTTTTTTTCCTGTTTTGTTCTTATATATATTGCATTTGAACTAGTTATGAAATTTAGTGGTATTTCTTGCTTGACTTTATTTAGACCATAGGAGTAAAGAGAGTAATGTTAGCTCCTAGTGGATTTTAACTTCTGTAACATGGGTCTCTTTTTTTTTTTGGTGGAACCAAGGATTGAACTCAGGTCCTTGCACTTGCCAGGGAAGCACTTATTCCACTGAGCCATCTCCCCGGCCCTGTAAGATGAGTCTTGTACAATAGAATCTATCTCAGAATTAGAAAATATACATCCTTATATAATAAAACATGGGACCCCTTCCACCAGCTAAAAAAATGCTAGGTCAGTAGCTATTCCTAACACTTGGAGGACAGGTTTAACTGGGACAGATTGGCTCTGATCCTCCTCTGCACTCTAGAAGAAATGTCAAGCCTCTTCTGTTTCAGTAATCTTTTTCTACCATTTTATACTTTCCTTTTTAGAGGCATATAAAGTTAGAAAGAGGGGCTGGTGTGATAGCTCAGTGGACTAAAGCACCTGCTTAGGCAAGCACAGGGACTGAGGTTCGATTCTCAGTGCCACATGCCACGCCAACCCCACCCCCACGCATGCTGAGCCAGCCACCAAGTCCAGGCAGCACATGCCTGGAACCCCAGCGCTGGGGAGGCTGAAAGCAGGAGGATCACTATGAGTTGGAGCTGTATAGTGAGACCCTGTAGCAACCAGATACATTAAATCAATAAAATAAAATCAGAAAGAATAAAAACTCTAGACTTCCAGTCTTTCCATTCTAGTTAACAACTAAGTTAAGCCCATAAAAAAATGAACACTTTCTAACATCAAAGATAGGGTCAAATGAGATACTGGGATTCTGCCCATCCAGGAGAACACACACAAAATCCATGTCCCAGCTTAGTGTTCTGGGCAGGCCTCCCTTGGGAGACCGAACCTGAGACACAGTGGAAAAAAACCAATTTCTGGAACCTAACGGAGCTATTCTGAAAGCATTACACTTAGGGGACCAAAACACATTTAACCCAAGGGAGGACCTCTGACCTTTCCTCTTCTCCTCCTAGGCCTATTAATCATTTATGTGTATAGGAAAACACTTTGATAATAAGTTATGCACTTCAAAACCTTTACTGTAAACTTGTAAAGCACTAGGTAAAGATTTTCCTCAGGCATTTAACCATCCTGTACAGAACTCTCACAAATAGTGCTTACTCCACCAGCTAGTTAAACATTCTTAAAGTAGCTACTACTCTTAAAGCGGAGCACAGATTTCCCCAGCCATCTCTTCGGTGAATCCCCACTGAAGCCAATGGTTAATGGAAGGCTGACCAGGCAGAAGCTGGGTTCCTCTCTGCAGACTGATCTGTGGTTATGTGGGCCAATAAGACCGAGAACAACTGACCGGTCATGGCCAGGGCTACTCTCTGGCAAATACATGGAAACTGGCTCCAGACCACTGAAAAATCTCCACTTATCTGTCATACTTATCTCTCTCTGCTAGTAAACTAGAAAACTTTCCTCAGCTTTTCAGTGGACTTTAGAACCACTTAACTACCCGTCCCTTCAGAAATTATGCTGAGACAGCATTCAGCAATTTACATTTCACAACAGCTAACAGGACAGTGATTACATTTGGGCCTTACATATGCTAACTAAGAGAAAGAGACTTTAATCAGCCTTTTCTTTCCTGTATGCATAGAAGACTAATGTGCCTTTACCAACATGTAAAATTGATTGCTGGATAATATAAGTGTAACCTGTGAGCTTCAAAAATTTAAATAAAACATAGCCTTGTCCAGCTGCTACAAAATATTGCCTCAGTGATTAGAAGATAGAGACCAGCCTGAGCTACAAAGTGAGCTTAAGGCCAGCCTGAACTGCAGTGAGACCCTGTCTCGAAAAGACAAAAAAAAAAAAAAAAAAGAAGTTAGGTAACACAAGTGTCTTAGAGATTTCTCTGCCCTGAGGCCCAGAGCTCAGTGCCTCGTGAATTGTCCCTTTCATCTGTCTCCAGAGGTGATCTCCTTTTCAGCACCTCAGGAAAAGTGCTCTAACTACTTCCAACTCACATTTTACATCCTTACCTTTCACATATGCACTCTTCCAAGATCCAAAAAGCTATAGTTTATTACAAAGCTATGCTTCCTTCTCTTCCCTGGCAAGTGCAAGGGTGTGAGTTCAATCCCCAGTTTCTCAGGAGGAACTTTCAGTCTTCGCGTTCGGCTTGGCTTTCATAGCCTGGCTTGCAGCGCGGACTGACTCTTCGGCCTCCGACTTGGATCCTTCGCTTGAATCGCAGACTCTTCAGTGTCCATCGCAGACTCTCTAGTCTTCCATCGCAGACCCATTAGTGGACGAATAGAGGCTTGCATAGAGCACAGCAGTGAGCTTCAGACTTTGGGACTGAATTCTTCAGTCTGGGGCACGCAGCCGCCCTCTGCACGCTCCCTCATCTGACTCTACAGCTGGCTGCCATAAGCCAGTCTTGCAATTCCTTGTACATTGTATATTTTGTGTTAATATCTATTCCTTATATTGTATCTGTTCCCCTAAGTAAAACCCTGACCAGTACACTGGGATAACTTTCTCTTAACCCATTCCTTTTATGCTTAAAAGCCCAGCTCTCATCCTGGAGAGATTTTTATCCTAAGTACTATAGTATATATTTAGGTTTCCAACTAATTAAAAATGACGTTGAGACTGGTTTTTACAAATATAATGCATATTGCTCATGTATAAAACTTAAGAATTTTTTTCTCCCATTTTATGTATTTGGTACAGGGTCTCACTACACAGCTTGGACTTAGTGATCCTCTTGTTTTCACCTTCCCTAGTGCTGAGGTTGGTCGCTGGCTCAGTGCTCTCTGGGAG
>PVKA01047546.1:0-14271 GCA_004027165.1 Ctenomys sociabilis | reverse complement strand
GACTAGCTTAGCACCCTGTCTCCCTGCTCCCTGAAGCTCTCTTCCCTCTCCACTCTCCCCTCCCTTTCTCCTCTCCCGTGGCCTCCTCTCCCACCTTGTGACTATCCCGGCCCCTCCCATTGTCCACCACCTCAGAAGACAAGTTTGATATAGAGGCAGACCACTGGGTAAAAGGGAGACCCCTGACCCAAGGTTTGTTTTAGAGGAAGGCAGGGGCATGGTATACTGCCCCAGAGGGAGCTCGGGGCTCTTGGGATTGCTCTCTGACATAGACAGCTCCCCTCCTGGGGCCCAAGGGGATACTCATCTGCAGAAAGCTGAAGTGACATATGGCAGCTAGCCAGGGAAGCCACCCAAGCAAGGAGCAGGAGGTGCAGACCCACAACCCATGCTGGCACTCAAGAGCACACAAGATATTGTTCCATCTTCAGAAGGCAAGACTCACAGGAAGAAGGCCCTGGCACCTGCCCAGGGAGGCTCTCTGTATGCAACCCCACTCTAGGACAGGTATGGGTGGCAATGGCCTAATCACCTCCCACATGCATGAATCCAGTGCCGAGGGTCAGTCATTCACTCTACAGCCACGACTGGTCCAAGTCCAATCTACACCCTTGCCACACCTGGATCTCATGGGGTCACCATTCACAGACTTGACCTTGTCTCTCCTATGTCTTGTCTCTAGGAGTTATGGACTGACCCAGCAATATATCCCACCTGCAAACACCCTAAATTAAGGACCTCAACCCAATGCAACATTTCCTGATGGTCACTGACTGCTGTTCCTTGATGTTGTGGGACCTCGGTCTCCTCCTAGGTAAAGAACTCCCTCTGGGCACAGATTTATTTAGACCCCATCCAGTCCATCCTGGGATCCTGACAGCTGTGGCCACCTCATGGCAGAGTACAGGAGGAGGCTAGGAAGCCACTCACAGCGACCCTGGACATAGCCTTGGGCTTGGTAGCCTCTGGGCATTCAGAGCAACTTACAAGGCTACTGCCCTGACCCAGGGTAGGAAAACAGGGGCCAAAGAAAGCAGCCTGTTAGTATCCTGTGACAGCCTTGGAACCCAGACAGCAGTGGACCGCTTCAATGGGCAGCCTCACCTCCCAGACTGAAAACACCCTCCAGCCAACACAGCATGCTAGCAGCTGCCCTAAGATATGCTGGCCACACATCGTGTCCGTGAAGGGCCAGAGCCAACCCTGCTGCCCAGAAGCTTGGGCTGAAGCAGCCAAGGATAGAAAAAGTGGGATTAGAGAGGGGATGTGACAATTATCCCAGAGCAGAGCTCAGCAATCTGTCTGAGGCAGGACAGGGGACTTCAGGAACCGGAGCCAACATAGGAGCAAACTATCCATCTCTACGGCCTCCCATGGTTTGCCTGGGTTTTGTGCGTGTCTTTGCTCCTCTTTCAGCAAAAGACAAAATTGTCTGGTTGTCTGTGGCCAATAAGCTGTTTCCACATGTGGACGTACGCCTCCCCGCTCCCCAAGTTCTACCAAGGACATGTGCAGACCCCTCAGACATGGTGCACACATGCGTGTGTACCTACAGGCACATACCATGCACGCACACACAGGGTCAAGCACAAGGTGCCCATATGCACAGATAAGGGACCCCAGGCCCACAGTGACCATGGATAGAAGCACGAGTGCTAGGATCCCTGCAGCACGCAGGTACACGTGTGCACAGACATTCACATGCTCCTCGGCTGCCTGCTGGGAAGTTGCCGGGTGAATGGATGCCAAGGAGACCCTGGGATGGGCTGATGGCAGGCACCACAGTGCTGTACGGGGAGCCTGACAAGCTCCACATCAGCAAGTGAAAGCTGCCCGCCCGCCTGCCTCCCTCCCTCCCTGCCTCCCTCCTCCCTCTGATGAGCAAGCTCATCAGCACTGCCATAGGGCTCGGAGTCTTGCTGAAAGCCAGCGGGAGCTGAGACGCATGCCATCCGGGCAGGTCCTGGAAGCCCTTTCCCACCAGAGAGGACTGGCCGGGACCCCTGCTGGGCCTCTAGCCATTGGGTCTGCACCTCCACCCTCACATCTGCCTGCATTCTACAACCACTAAGAGCTCACCAAGGCCACCAACTTCTAGCCACAAGGCACCAGACAGGTCAGTAAAGAGAGTAGCTGGGCAGGTGGGGGTCTGCAGTGGCTCTATTGTGGGAGAGGGCTCTAGCACACTGCTGGAAGGTCCTGCAAACTCAGCAAAGGTAGAGATGTACCTGGGAGGTGTGTTTGCAGAGAAAACAGGCTCAATCTGATTTTGTAGGTTGGGGATAGCAGGATGGGGCTTGCTTGGCTGCCTTCTGAGGAGGGGTCTTGGGAAGGGATATTATCTGCTCCAATACATCTGCTGCCAAGAGTCAGGTCCCAAGCTGGGCGCGGTAGTGCATGCCGGTAATCCCAGCACTCGGGAGGCTGAGGCAGGAGGATTATTGTGAGTTCGAGACCAGCCTGAGCTACAAAGTGAGTTTAAGGCCAGCCTGAACTACACAGTGAGACCCTGTCTCACAAAGACAAAGAAAAAAAAAAAAAAAAAAAGAGTCAGGTCCCAGGGCCATCACAGGACCAGGCTGACGTGCGGCACTTACCCTGTGGACTGGAATGGATAGAATGACCCCATATCCTTGGCCTGACAGAGCGTGGTAGACACTCTTCCAGCAGCCAGATTGCAGCGCTTTTGGTTATTTCCTTCCCAGAGTCCAGCCCAAGGAAATCTCAGCCCAGACAATCACCTCCAAACCCCACACAATGCAGGGATACCCAGAGCCACTCCAGAATGGAAGTGCCTCCTTCTTTTCCATCATGGGTGCCAACCTCTCACAGGAAAACAGCACCCAGTCCAACACCATCTCCACTGAGCCGCTGTTGGCCCTCTATGTGCTCCTGCCAGCTGTGTACTCTGTGATCTGTGCTGTCGGGCTGACTGGGAATGTGGCTGTCATCTACGTGATCCTGAGGGCCCCCAAGATGAAGACAGTGACCAATGTGTTTGTCCTGAACCTGGCTGTAGCTGACGGGCTCTTCATCTTAGTGCTGCCAGCCAACATAGCAGAGCACTTGCTGCAGCGCTGGCCCTTTGGGGAGCCCCTCTGCAAGCTGGTACTGGCCATCGACCACTACAACATCTTCTCCAGCATCTACTTCCTGGCCCTGATGAGCGTGGACCGCTACCTGGTAGTGCTGGCCACCGTACGATCCCATCACGTGCCCCGGCGCACCCAGCGGGGAGCAAAGGTCGCCAGCTTGTGTGTCTGGCTGTGCGTAACCATCATGGTTCTTCCCTTCTTCTCCTTCGCTCGTGTCTACAGCAATGAGTTGCAAGTGCCCAGCTGTGGACTGAGCTTCCCACGGCCAGAGCGGGCCTGGTTCCAGGCCAGCCGCCTCTACACGCTGGTGCTGGGCTTTGTACTGCCTGTATGTGCCATCTGTGGGCTCTATGTGGACCTACTACGCCGGCTGCGGGCCATGAGGCTCTGCTCTGGTGCCAAGGCCCTGGGCAAAGCCAAGCGGAAAGTGACCATCCTAGTCCTCGTTGTGCTGGCTGTGTGCCTCCTCTGCTGGACACCCTTCCACCTGGCCTCTGTGGTGGCCCTAACCACAGACATGCCCCAGACATCCTTTGTCATTGGCATTTCTTACACCATCACCAGCCTCAGCTACGTAAACTCATGTCTCAATCCCTTCCTGTATGCCTTCCTGGATGACAGCTTCCGCAAGAATTTCCGCATCTTGTTTCTGTGCCGAGGAGCCTGAGCACCACCAGCCATTCCTCCCACGGCAGGGGATATCCTGTACGTTCATATCACATCCCTGTGTTCCCTACATGACACAGACCCTGCAAGTGTCGCTTCCAAAAGGGACGACCATGATGTGGTTCCATCCTTGTCTCTGCTTCGTGGACAATGGATACCTGTAAGGATTCAGATTCTAGTATCAAGTGCAAGGAGTCTGGTCACCCAAAAAGGATGGACAGAAAGATTCTGCCCCCACTCCCGCCAACAGTCCTTTCATGTCCTCTGTGGAACCCAGGATCCCTGACAACAGGGATCTGATCAGAAGGGAAGGACCCAAGCTGCAAGCTTGGCCTGGAGCCAGTGCTGTGTTCTACAATCAGGACCGGTTGGCCTCCTTCAAACAGGACAGTGAGGTGACATAATTGTGACCTTGGAGAAGAAAGTCAAGCATTGCTCATAAGGCTGAGATCATGAGTATCAAGTCAAGTCACAAAATGTACCAGTGGCCTGAAGTGCAGTGACAGCTCACCAGGAGAGCCATGCCCTTGACCTCCACCTCATCACCCATGGCTGCTTCGCATCCTGCTGTAGGACACAGGACCCTTTTGCCAGGACCTCTCAGCCCCAATATGCGATGGACTAGCTATCCCTAGGGGGGAGCTGGCATCTGCAGCGCCCTTCCTCTTGGGTGAGCCTGGGGCCTGGACTTAGCCAGCAGAAGCTGGAACTGTGGGTTAGGGCAATGAGTTCAGGAGGCTCAGAGACCACTGCTGCCTAGTGGATCTGGGCCTGGCTCCCAGCTATTCCGTGTCTCTGTCCTCACCAAATGGGGAATCACCATGTGTGTTTCAGACCTGGGGCCTTGACCTGGAGGGCCAGCATTAGTCACCACTAGGTGCCCAGGACGTGTGCTGCTGACCCCACTCCAGGCTTCCTGGGCACATGGGCCTTTGCCTGAATCCAGACAGTGCCAGCACCCTTGGAATTTCCCCCGCAGCCTCTAGTCAATTCCAAGCAATTCAGATGTCACCTGTGCCCAGCATCTTCCTTGGCCCAGAACTGTATTGTATATTATCTAACAGGTTTCTCTAAAATTTAAGAACTATAAAATAATAAATGTTTTAGATGTGAGAGACAGGGGTGTTACTGAACAGGGGTGCTGTGAGGCTGCACAAGTGTCCTCTCAGTGTGCCTCAGGCCAGGGAGCAAAGACAGCCTCGCCTCACACCACCCTGGCAGCCCATGCTGCTTCCCTATTGCTGAACCAGCCCACACTGAGGCGGCCATGGGTATACTTTGAAATCACTACCCAGACCCACAGCTCTGCAGGAAAAACTGCCCAGGGCCTGTTCCTTCCTGTGGCGCAGTCACACATCTCAAATAGCCTAATTATCAGTCCACACACTGTTCCTGTACCTGCCAGCTCCTTCAGGTTGAGAGCCAGGGCTTGAAGCTGCCACGTGTCAGAGCCAGGTGTGTGGCACAAGAGTGTGTGAGGAAGGGGGGTGGCGGGGAGGAAGAACAGAAAGCAGGGATGTACTGTGGGCTCTGCCAGGCGTGGAAGCTAAGGTGCCCTTGGGCTGGGCTGGGTCTCCCACCATGCCTGTCTTTGTCTTTGGACCTCAGCACGCTGTCTTGACCACAGAGCAAGTACCCACCAGGTTTCCTCCAAAGACCCTAGGCCCTTGATTCCCCTGGGAGCATCATAGGGGACCAACACTGATAGGAACAGTCCCAGAACAAGGGAGGACAAAGGCAGAGCTACTTCTCAGCAGGGTCCTGCACTGAGCTCCTGATATTGAGGAAGGGCTACCCTTTGAAGCACACCCTGCCAAGTCCCCATGCTTTGGCTCCTGGCCCCTCTTCAGTACCCAGTTTCACTGCCATAATAACCACCAGTCCCTTGAAGGAACTGGCAGAGCCTCATGTGTGGCCACAGTGCCCCCTGGTGGGAGAAGTCCGCAGCAGCCCTGAAACAGGCTTCCTTGAGGTACCTCTGGGCCTTGACCACCAAGCACTCCAGGTCTTCTCCTAACCTCTTGAAGAAGGCTCCAGAGTCTTTGGCACAGGGAATAAGTTGGAGGCTTAGAGAATCCAGTCTTGACCAGGCCCAGCAGCAGATAGGGGCAGAAATGCAGGCAGGGGTGCCAGGGAGGAGGAAGGGACTAGAAAAAAGAAGAGCCCAAAAGGAGGCCTGTTCTTGAAGGCCAAGGAGGTGCAGCCTCTTCTAAGGCCATTATCTTGATGGGGGCCCCAGACATACACCCAAGATAGGAGACCCTACAGCTCAGGACCGCACAGAGGTGTCCTCTCTACCAAGACCACACCATCTTCCAAGCACCCAGGAACTGTAACTGCCCTGTGGAGCCTGTTCCTTCAAAAGTTTCTTTTAATGGTAAATTTCTGTTTGAAAAGCAATATGTCAATTAAGGACTGTTTGCCCCCTCAACCCCTGACTCATGATGGCACTGGGAGGTGGCACTGGGAATCAAATCTTTGGGAGATGAATAGATTGTGAGGTAGCAGCCCCATGGAAGAATCGGTAGGGAACCCAGGACAGGGGAGATGGCTCAGTAGAATAAGTACTTCCCTGGCAAGTGCAAGGGTCTCGGTTCAATCCCCGGTTCTGCCAAAACTAAAACAACAACAAAAAAAAAAAAAGGAAACCCAAGGCTCTGGAGCCCCTTTTCACCACTGAGAACAGAGTGGAAAGACAGCTGTCACCATAACTGACTGCACAGACTTCCTGCACTGGAGCTTTCAGCCACCAGTGTTCGATCCTTGGTTCCCCCAGCCGCGCCGGCCCCGCCTTCGGGTGCGCTGAGCCGGCGATGCAATCCAGGCGCGGTGGCACGCGCCTGTAATCCCAGCACATGGGAGGCAAAAAGCAGGAAGATCGCTATGAATGTGGGCTGCATGCATAGTGAGACCCTGCACCAAAAAAAAAAAATAGAAAAAGACAAAAAATCGCCATTGATCATTCATAAACTGCCAGTCTAAAGTACGTTGTTATGGCAGCCCAAGCTAGCAATCCATCATTAAAACCAGCATGAACACTAGCAGCCCTTCCATGCCTGGCACCAGTCCTCTGACCCATGCCACACGCTGCCACCCTCTCCAAAGCCCTTATACTAGGGTCCTCTGCCTGAGTCTCCTCAGCTGAACTGGGCCCATGTAGGAGCCAAGAGGCAGCTTCCTGTGACACAAGTCGGCCTGGCTACCAGGAAAGGCCACTCTCCAGTCAGATCTGTTTAAGGAAGGGGAAATGAACAGGGGTATGATCTGCAGAGGTGAAATGGGTAAAGGAGCTCTGCCACACAGGAGGGGACCCATGCAGCAACTCTGGCAGAGAGAGGTGGCACTCAGTAGTGTAGGGAAAAACTTTGCTAAAGAGAAAATTGTACCCCTGCAACACATCATGAGCTATCTTCCTTCTCACCATATCTGTACCTTGCAGGGCTACTCTGCCAAGGACAAAGCCAGGCTAAAAGATGCACAGAGCTGGTAGGACAATAGTGGCCTTATCTGTATAGCCACTCCCCCTCCACATACCAACCCAAGATATTAACCAAGCAGTCACTCCCCACATGGCCACTAAGAAAAGAATCCGGTGAGTGAGCAAGTGTTTATTATGGACTTCCATTACCCCCAGAAACAGGTTTAGGGCTGGCTACATGCATGGGAAATGTATACATCACATGCATAAATATATGAAGAGGCATGTTATACCAGAACAAATTCACAAAGTTTTCAACCTTGGCAAGAAAACACTGCAGCCAGATGGCTTCTGTCACAGCCATCACAGAGAGCATCGCCCCCTCCTCAGGCATAAGCCCTGTGGCAAGGGCTCTGAGTCAAAATCCTGATCCAGGTCCATGTCCCTCGAGGTCCCCTGACCAAGATTGCAGTGGAAAAGTAGTTTTTCCAGTGGTACAGGTACTTCAATAGTTCATCCGCAGGAAGAACATTTGCAAAGCTGTATGATTTTCTAGGTGACCGCAGCAGGGAGTCCCCAAGGTGCAGAGACTCCTCCAGTGGCCCCAAATCCCCAATAGTCCTTGCAGCTTGGCTCAGACAAGCTCTGCCGAACTCCACCTCTCACAACAGCTAAGCACATAAAGCCAACCTCTGATTCAAGAGCAAACTCAGGCCTGACCCAGAGGCTGGTAAGTAAATTAGGCACTCACTGGGCCTCCTTGTACCTGTATCACTCCTGCCTCCTGGTTTCAAGAAAAGCAGAGATTTGAGAGAGAAGCTCTGGGAGATCATGGAAATTCTGGAGAGAGCATGTACCCCGCCCTGTACAAGCAGTCAAGATGAGGTACACGGAGCTCCTGTTCTATGAGCAACAGAGCAACCCATAGTGGTCACCAGGCACCTTCCTCTTCAGCTTCTCAAGAATCAAAGCTTACTGCATGGTCTACGCATGATAGTTCTTCACACTTCTGGAGATAACAGGCTCCAGGGGCCAAGTATCCTGTAGGCTCTTAAAAGAGAAGAACAAGTCTAGGGCATAGCCAAGGTCAGTCAAAGCAGGCAGCAACTGAGTGGCAGGTCCACATCCATAGGCTGCACAATATAGGAGGAAAAGAACCTTCAGAAAGCACTTGGCCCAGGACACACCTGAGGCCTTATCAGGGATCTGTATGTAACCCTACTAAGGTAACCCTGGCTACACAGGTAAAGTCAGAATAGGCAGGCACTCTAGGGGGCAGCTCCAGGCTCAGGGACAGTGCTACCCCCAAAGAAATGCTTCACGCTGTGCTCCTGGACAATACCAAGCCAATATGGCGGCCCTAAGGAGACATGCAAAACTGACAGCAGCTGGTGCCCAGCCGCGCAGACCACATGCAGCACAGACTGAACACACAACTGCACAGCTGCTGTTACACCTCTGGCAGGAGTCACTGAGAGTGTAGAGCTCAGCTGGCTGGGACAGAAGATGCGGAAGTCAGGCGAAGCAGTGGATGCAGGCCCCCGGTAGGTGTGTCCACTGAATCTACAGACACTGCAATGGGAGTTTCCAGGCAGTGGTCTTACATCCTCTCTGCCTCTGACCCAGGGTGGCAGCTTTAGTCCTACAGAGGCAGCACTAACACTTTGACCTGCCCCATGGTGCACTAGGTCCTCCTGCAGGACTGTGTATCCCTGGGCCAAATGGAAACCATCCAAGGCTTCAGAAGCTCGGGCTCAGGTGTCAGTCTAAAGAGCAGTGACTTGCGTGAGCTCCGTGTTTGGAGTAGATGGGCTCTGTGGGCTGACAGGCACCATGGGCAGGTCCACGCCTAGTCATGCAGGCCTCGGTACTGTCTCAGTGGTCTTACGGCCAAGGGCCACATCCTTGGCAATGCTGCGCACACGATCAGATACCTGCATCTCCCGGTGCAGGGCAGATGCACAGCAGAATTTGCGGAAGCAGGCCTTGAAGTTTTCATCCAAGAAGGCATAGAGGACGGGGTTGAGACAACTGTTGACGTAGCCCAGGGCTGTGCAAAAGCGGAGAATGGCCACAGTTGTCTCACTGCCCGGCTGGACACCCAGACCTTGGACCAGGACAAAGACCTGCACAGGTGTCCAGCAGCCCACGAACACAGCCACCACCACCAGCACCAGTCGCGTGATACGCCGCAGGTTCCGATCCTTCTCTCGGGAGCCTGAGAGCAAGCGGACACCACGGAGCCGCCGGATCATGAGGCTATAGCAGACAGAGATGATGAGGACAGGGATAATGAAGGAGAAGAGGAAGATGCAAACGGCAAACACAGGACCCCAGTAGTCCTGGGGGGCTGGGATCTCCACTAGACACTCGATCTCTGCAGGGAGAAAAATGTGTCAGGAGGGCCACTGGGAGCCACAGGAGCCCAATAGGAGAAGCCCCACCCCACTGACCTTCATCCTCCACCTGTGCTGAGCCCATGATGGCAACAGGAACACCAACCACAGAGGCCAGGGCCCAGATGGCCACGTTGACAGCCTGGGCTTTGCTGGATGTCCGGACATCAAGAGCACGGATCGGGTGGCAGATGGCTACGTAGCGGTCCACACTCATGGCAGTTAGCGTGAAGGTGCTGGTAAACATGTTGTAATAGTCTATAGCAATGACTGTCTTACACAGGGCATTCCCAAATGGCCAGAAGCCTAGCAGGATGTCTGTGCCCTGGAAGGGCAGTGTGAGCAGGACCAAGGTATCTGCTAGGGCCAGATTAAAGATGTAAATATTGGTAGCTGTCTTCATCTTGGTGTGCCTGCAAAGAGGAAAGAGAGGACAGTTCCATTTGCCCACTCTGAAAGAACAAAGCATTGAAAGGACACCAGCCCTGAGTCTCTGAACATCAGAGCCCTAGGGAAGCTTGATAAATGGCAGAGTCCTAGGCCCACTGAAGTCATGCAGGATGCAGCCTAGGGGCAAAGGTTTCAACAAGCTCATCAAGGGATCCTCCCACATACAAATACAAAGGAGTTCCAGTCCTTAAACACTGATCTGCTTTGGAAAAGTCAGGCCATGTAGGGTATACACTTGACTTCCAAAGGAGCAAAGGGATAGGAATTACAAGAGAATGAACCTGCCCTCCCCCTCCTCAAGTCTCCCTCAAGACTTCACACAGTCTCACCTGTCAGCCTTGTGGTTGCCAGAGGTTTCTAACAGCTCCAAAGCCTATAAAAGCACAGACCTTCCTACTCCACACCGCTATCTAGGGACAGTAGTAATAGAGTCTGACTGCAATCAAACACCTGAAACAGGGCTAGAAAACTGCAAGTGGTTAAGATAAATATATGTGTGGTAGAAGTAGTCATAGTATCAGAGATAACATTTTTTGTTTATTTTATTTTTGAGACAGAATCTTGCTATGTAGGCTAAGCTGGTCTTGAACTCACAAGCACGCTGCCTCAGTCTCCTGAATGCTGGGATTATAGGTGTGTCAGAGATGACAATATTCCACATCAAGTTAGTTGCCATAATGGAATCTGGGGTTTATTTTATCTTTTAGAGAGAGATTAAGAAGGGGCTGGCCAGATAGCTCAGTGGATTAAAGCACCTACTTAGGCAGATACAGTGACCGGGTTCAGTCTCCAGAGTGCAGTGCCAGCCCTGCCCCCAGGGCTGACTGAGACTGGGCACAATGGCACACACCTGTAATCCCAGCACTTGGGAGGCGGAAAATAGGATCGTTATGAGTCCCGTCTGTGTAGTGAGACCCTGTAGACCCCGTACTAAACACACACACACAAAAAAAAGAATAAACCCAAAAGCCTTAATGACAACTAAGTAACTCTAATGATGACAATGGCAGAGAGTTATGCCCTTTTCTTCACATAGCTTTTATTTGGTTTGAGATTCATAAGTGCTATTTTATCCCTCACACTATGAAAAAGGAAACTGGGGCTCAGAAGATCATAGTATCTTTTTTTTTTTTTTTTTTTTTTTTTTTTTTCAGTACAGGGATTGAACTCAGGACCCTGCACTTGCCAGGCAAGCATTTATTCTACTGAGCTATCTCCCTGGCCCCCTCTAGGTATCTTTTGATTCTTTTGTTTTACTTTTTGTTTTGTTCTTTGAGACAAGGTCTTGCTATAAATTCAGGCTGGCCTTGAACTCATTTATGTAGCCCAGGCTTATCTTGAACTCACTGCAATCTTCCTGCCTCAACCTCCCAAGTATTGAGATTACAGACAGGTACTACTATGCCCAGTCCAAGTAGTCTTAGAGTTAGTAAAAAGCAAGAGTGAGGCTCAGATTCTTCTGATTCCTAGAAGCCACCAAAGTCCACTGGCTCAAAATACGCAGTTCCTGAGCATCAGTCTTTGGGAACACTGGTGGGCAAGATGGCCTTTCCTGCTTGTCACTGTCCAGGAAGTAACTCGGAGAGTTTCAGTGCTCCAGAACAAAAGAGAGATACAAGAGAAAAGCTCCTGTCATAGGAGGGACAATCATTGCACATGGCTGGCCTGCGGCACACCCTCCAGCCATGAAGGGCAGGTCTGGGAAGTCTCTCTGGGACCCTCCTCTAGAGGGCAGTGCTGGGATCTTCCAAGCACCTGTGTGACCACGTATCACACATATATGATCCATTTTCCTCACTTCCCAGATGGGGAACACAAGGCCGCTGGGGAACAGAGCTTGCTCAGGGACACTTGAGGATGGCAGTAGGGTACACCTCTGGGGGTCTTCAAGGCCATAAGGGGAAACCACTGCTGTAGGTGCTTAGCTGGACTTGTTCAGGTCATCTCTTTCTGAGTTAGGAAAACTCCTGGATTAGGAAGAACCCACCCAGACTGCCTCATTTTCTTGCTCAAGTGCTTCCCATGACTCCTCAGTGTCTGGAGAACTAAGTCTCCCCTGTCCGGCAGCAGACCCTGCCAGCTATCCCTCATCTCCTTCAGTTCCCTCCCACCTGCAAGAACACTGAGTTTGTCATGTCCTTGGCCCAGGAATCCTGCCCCTTCAGCCCACATCAGAGTTCCTTGCACAGCCCAGCATTGTACCCCATGCTGCCCTCACATTGTCTATCACAGTGTACCCCATTGTGTCCCTCATGGCACACTCCACAATCTCCCCATGATTCTTTCTACAACTCCCTCTACCCTGTCCCCACTGCCCTAACTGCCCAGCACCAGCTTTTCATCTGAGCATCAGCTCCTGGGCTCAGCCACAGCTGACTGCCACGAGCAGGGAGCACCACAGCCACGGAGAAGAGGCACTGGGTTCATCTTAGCATCCACCCTTGTGCCTCCTTTTGCCCATCTGAGAAAGGAGGTCACAAGAGTCATCTCTATCGGGTCACTGTGGGCTCCCTTGAGGCTAGTCACACTATCAGCTGTCCTGGAGCCTGGCTGTGGCATAAACCAGGGCTCAGGTGGTGACGTCTCAACCACAGGACAGACAGGCAGAACAGACGACCCTCCAGGACCTCAGAGTTGGCTCTGTCCCCAGGAAAGGGAAGAAAGAAATTTAACAGAGGAGGAGCCGGGGAGATGGCTCAGTGGAATAAGCGCTTCCCTGGCAAGCGCAAGGGCCTGAGTTCAATCCCCAATTCTGCAAAAAATAAATAAATAAATAAAACAAAAACAGGCTTAAAAGCTGAAAAAGGAGTAAGCTTAAGAGGCTTAGAATAGCAGGTCCTTGTTAAAAAAAAAAAAAAAGAAAAAGAAATTTAACAGAGGAAAGCAACAAATCTCTACTTCTTCAAATCTAACAACAGCCTCCCACCCCCGTTTCCCCCTCCACAGCTGTGTGGAACTGACTAGACAGGGACCTTCTGTGGGGTCCAGCCTACCTGAGGATGACATACATGACGAGGCAGTTTCCCAGCAGCCCCCCGATGCACACAGCCAGGTAAAGCCCCACGATGGTGACCTTGAGCCCAAGAGGCAAGAAGGCACTGTGGCTGGCATTGAGCAGCAGATGAGGGGGCAGCACGCTGTGGTTGGGGCTCAGAAGGGACAGGTTGCCTTGAAGGTGACTGCCATAGAGGACTTCCCAGAATGGGGCAGGGAAGAGAGACTCCATGCTACCCCCTGCAAAGTCACTCAAACAGAACCTGAGACAGGGCACAGAAACAAGTGACCTAAGTACCGACCACACTTGCCAAGTGCTCAGAGCATAGCCCAGAGTGCAGCCCAGCAGGCACCAGGGACCCCCCCACACACACAGGCACCTGCAGATACACTCCTGCACTCAAGTAAGGACACAGGCACACATGCACATACGCAGAGACACACGCAGACAGCAGGGCATCGCTCACGCAGTATTCGTGGAACACAAACATACATGCAAACGTACAAGCACCTCATTTGGACTGTGCAGACGTGATTACCCATGGTATGTACCCACCCACGACACTCAAAAACACACCAGATGCCCACAGAAGCAGGGATGCATACACATCAACACAAAAATGTCCAAAACACCCTCATGCACACCCAGGCACAAGAGAGCCTGAGGAAAGCTCAGAGATGCCTGGGGCACAGGCAGCTGGGCACAGCTTTCTCCTGCCCCTCCCAACCCTGCAGCCTCACCACACCCGCAGCAGAGGCTGAACCTCCCCGCTTACCTCCTGCGGTGTAGAACCTCACCTCCAAAATGTCCTCGGGCAAAAGGGCTGAGGAGACCCTAACCCTCAGCAGGGAGGAAAAGGGACAGCTGTGGAGTAGGGCCAGCCCAGTGCAGGACTGAGACAGCACTGTGGCTGCAGCTCCTCAGCAAAACGACAGACTAGACGCAGCAGCAGCAGCAGCAGCAGCAGGGAGAGCGGCGACCAGGAGCTGGGGGCGGGGAAGAAGCTCCAGCTCCAGAGAGGGAGGGGCTGTGCAGGCTAGAGGAGAGGGCCTCAGGTGGGAGGATCGCCCCCCCAGGCCACCTGGCCCCGCGCAGGATGAGACACACACAAGATCGGGACCCATGAAAGGTATAAACCCAAACACGTAAGACAAAGACACCATTGGCTGGGACCTGTAACAGAGATATCCAAAGGCCCGTAAAGACAGAATTGGAGACACAGAAACTCAGACACACACACACACACACACA
>PVKA01047545.1:0-14272 GCA_004027165.1 Ctenomys sociabilis | reverse complement strand
GGGCTCAAACACGCCCGAGCCAGGCTACTCCAATCTTCTGGTGTCATACAATGTCTGCTTAGGGCTTCTACCTGGGCTACAGTAAAGGAAGCTGTGACACCATAAGTCCTAACTGATTCAGCCAAGGACTTAATCACTTTAAAGTCCAAGGGCTCATGGAATCGCTGTCCCTGGGCATCCTGAAATACAGGGAAAGCTAAGGGAAGTTCCAATCTTACTGTTCTCCACACTTCTGGATTAAAGGAACGTCCCGAATGACCTCCTCCGTGGTCAGAGTAGGGTGGTGGTGCCGTGGGCCCCGCCCTATACTCTGGGGAGGAGTAGTATGGCTCCTCTACTTGGTGCTTCCTTTTTCTCTCGACTTCCCTTTTCTTTAACCCTTAATCTAACTGTCTCAGCAAGCACTAAGTCATCCTCCTCTGAGTCAGTGGACACAGGGGGATCCGACTCAGGAAGATTGGGGTGTAAGTCCTTTCTTCTTCTCGATCCCCTTTTACTGCCTGCCTTATCGGACCTTTCTTCCTGTAGCTGTTCTCGTGCTGCCCGCCCACTCTCCATTGTCTCACTGCAACGGTCCTCTAAGTAGTCTGGGATCGGCTTCCAAATTAGCCTTAACAGCTCCTGTAGAGCCGAAAAAATTGGGAATAAATTCCCCATTATAAAGTCTTTTTTATTTTTATCTTTAAACCCGCTCGTCAGCGAGTCTTATCCTGCTCTCTCTTTAACTACAGAGAAGAGCAACTTATTCCCCGCTTTTGTTGCGGATCCCCAAATTTTCCCGAGGACTTATTCCCCGCTTTCGTTGCGGATCCCTGAATTTTTCGGAGGACTTACCGGTGCACCCCCTGACCGTGGAAAGTTCTGGGCTGTCGTTGACCACTCCGCAGGAACACAGGCTCTGCTTCCCCCATACGGGCCACCACTTGTCACGCGCAACCTCGCCGGCAAGGAAGATGCGACAACCAGCTCTTCTTTCCACGGTTTATTCAGGACTCCTATACAATACTACTTCTCCTGCTAGCTAGCTTTCTTGCTTTCTCCTTCCTCCTTCTCCCTGCTATCTTCCTCTCTTCTTCTCTCCCTCCTTCTTCTTCCTTTTTTCCTCTCTTCCTCTTTTCCTCTCCCAGGGGAAGCCCGCTCATGGCTTTTGAACCAGTGGGCGTCCAACCCTGGAGTGCCATGTGGGCACAGCCGATAGGTCCAGGTACACGGAAGCAACGCCCTAGTCCTTAGCCTTAGCCAAAATGAGAAGTTATTTGCTATGGAGAGCATCCACCCCCAGGTGAGGATGAAAGAGGAAGCCAGCGCCGTCTTTAAGGTGTGGCTGTGTCTTTAAGGTGTGGCTGTGTCTTTAAGACGTGGCTACTCACAGCTCTCTACAGTTCACGAACTTGATTTGTTCTATAATTTTGGAAAAGAGACCTACATTTATGTTTGTGTGGGAAAGATGGCTATTGCTCTGTTTGTCATCCAATGCAAAGTTTTCAAACACAAATAAAATTTTGTCAAGTGATTCTGTTTGTGAACCAAATTGTTTGCAAACAGAAGTGTTCATGAACCAAACACTGCTGTGACTTATTTTTAATGCTAATCTTTTCAGCCACCAAACTTTCTAAGGAAGGTGCTTACTGGTACTTCCATTCTGGTAAAATGGAAAATTTTTCAATTGGGCTTTTTGCTCTTGTTCTTACTAAAATCTTGCTAAAAGCTGAAAGTAACACAGCTTAAATATTGGGCTGCCTTAAACTTTTCTCCCACAAACTAGTTATCCCATCTCCCTTAATCTCAGTTCCCCATAGTCTCAGTACATGAACAAAACACAGATATATTTCTGCTCAAGTGTAACACAAATGTGCTCAAAGCCAACTGCCAAAGGAGCCCTTGTCCTCAACTAAAACCCTCCGAGTCTGGCCTTTACTGTCTTCATTTCTACACGCATTCTGTTTTTCTGAGCTCTCTCCAGAATCTCCCATCGAGCTTCCCTTATGGCACTCTAAAACTGTTCTACCAGGCATTTCCAAACCTCCCACAACCCCTCCCACAAGCCAGCTCCAAAGGCTTTTTAACAAGATGGCCTGGTAGTCACAGCAATGGTCCTCCTAGTCCTAAATCTGATTTATTTGCTTTCTTCATTACTCAGTCATGATATCTAAAACTCACAAAAAGGAGAAGAGAGTTAATTTGGCTTACATTTCCAGTGATATTTGGCTGGTTCCAAAGCACAAGTGGCATGGCGGTAAGTTCTGCTGTAGAAAAGGTGCTGACATCATGTTGGGGAGGAAGCACAGAGCGAGGAGAGGGCGAGGGAGGGAGATATGTCCTTCAGGGTCATGCCTCCAATGGCCTGCCTTTTTCAATCAGCTCTAATCTATAGATTAATCCATCAATGAGAACCATGGCCCAATGGTCCAATCCCCTCCCCATACCCCAACTCTGAGTGCGTGAGGTCTTGGAAGGATATACTAGATCTAAACCATACCATTATTTTCCTGTATTTGCTGTGTTTTAGACAAAATCCTGCTATAAATACAGAAACTCCTCTCAAGTAATGTATTTTCATACAGTAGAAAGGCAAATCACTGTTAATAAACTACAACAAGTATTAGAGTCAAAACTATAGATTATGTAGAGAACCAGAAGCACAGCCACAAATCTGGGAACTTCAAGAAGCCCTGCCCATGAGTGCAGGAATCATTTGTAGCACACTATGCTAGAATTGCACTGCTTTGTCCTCTTCCTGGTATATGAATCCTAAAGAATTGTTTTTGGGTACAACTAAATTGAAATGTATTAAGACTGGTGATATGTACTAATCAAATGATATTAGTTGATTTTATCAACTGTCAAGTCACAATATCTGGGACAGAGAAAGTGTGTGTGTTGTGTACTTTGGTTTGCTTTCACAAAGACATCAGACCCTAAATGATAGAGGGCACCTGCTCTAAGTTAACAATCAAGAACCCAAGTTCCTTCTGCCTTTTACTCTATCACCCCTGAAGGTCTTACAAGTCTCATTTCTAATTGCTAAACAGAGAAAGACTACAAAGGACTACTACAAAGACAACAATATGCAATGTATTACTTGTTGTCACTCTCCTACCAACCTGTTTTGAAAATGTCTCATTGCAATTTTTTTTCAAAATTAAGTTGATTAAAATAATAGAGAAAGAGGGAAAGGAACTATGAGTTCCACTGGATAAGAGGGAAGTAAATGCAATACAGTACAAAGTGGCTTTCAGTGCTGTCCCTTGCATTGCTCAAGTTATATAGCCACTTCTAAGTGCAAAAGAGGTTGGGAGTATAGTCAAAAGAAACTATGCAGGTTTAGTAAAAACCTGACTGCATCACTGAAAACGTGATCTGGAGAAATGCCCTGAGCAGTCTGTAAGATGCGCAACAGGCACCTCAGAGAGAAAGAATTAAAGAATACTGCAAGTGGGGAGTCAGCAAGGGGAAAGCATCAGAGGCCCTGAGTGTGCAGCTCAGTGCTAGAGGGCATGCCTGTGATATTGAGTTCAACACCTATAACTTCAGCATCAGGCATAAGACTGGTGAAGAATTTGTGTACAGTGAGGTGAGACTTATTTTTCTGGAACTGGGGATTGAACTCAGGCTCTTGCCCTTGCCAGGGATGCACTTATTCTACTGAGCCATCTCCCCGAACCCCATATGAATGATTTTGGAGAGGTAGTTAAATGAGCGAAGTAAGTGTCCTGAAGAACAAATACAATAGGTTAGAGAAATATGCAGTGATAAAACATCTGACTAATATACTGAGTTGGAGAATAAATGGAGAAACAAACTGATGAGGAGCTGAGTTTCCAGCAGAAGGTGGTTCCTTGAAATGATGCACAAAGCTGACGAAACAAAAAGGAAACATGAAATACCAATATCAGGAATAAAGTGGAGGCCATAAGCACAGGTCTTTCAAATATGAAATAATTAAAAATAATTAACAGCCTGCCAAAAACTTAAAAAATTTGAGGAAATGGAGAAATTTCTTGAAAAGCAAAACCCACCAAAATTGACACAAGAAGAAGCAGAAAGTCTGATTCACCCTACATCTTACAAAAATTATGGAAAAATAAAATAAAATAAAATCTCCTAGGGCCAATAAGATAGCTCAGCAGACTGAGAATCTGATTTGGCAAGTTCAGGGACCAGGGTTGGATCCCAGGTCCCGCATGTTATGCTGGCCTCACCCCTGGGCACACTGAGCCAGGGATCAAGTTTGGGCTTGGTGCTGTGTGCCTGTAATCCCAGCTCTGGGGAGGCTGAAAACTGGAGGATCACCATGAGTCTGATCTGTGTAGTAAGACCCTGTACCAAATACACAAATGAAAAATTAATCTTGCTCCATTGAATTAAAATATACAAAACTGATAATACATCATGATCAAGTATTATCTGAGGAATGTGAAGTTGTTAATATTAAAATCAATGTAATTTACTATATTATATTAACAGAGTAGGAAATAAACCATATTATCATTTAAATAGATGCAGAAAAAGGAATTTAGTAAGAGTTAATGCAAACTCATGATGAAAACTCTCAGCCATGTAAGAACATTAAGGACTTTAATCAAATTGGTAAAGGATGTCTATAGAAAACTTGTAGCTAACTTTCACACTCAATGGCGAAAGACTGGATGCTCAGGAAAAACACACACATTTTTCTTAACACCTTTATTTAACATTTGAAAAATACCCAGGAAGTCTTTATACTACTTTTGTCATTATAGTGAATTCAAAATATTTCAAAAGATGTTTTTTACAACTTAAAAAAATCACTATTCTAAACGTTTCATTCTGTCAAGGAAAGGCAATAAAAGGCATGCGACAGGAGGCTACAAGAAAACCTGCCTCATTTCTGATGATGTGATCTTTCACGTGGAAAATATTAGGTAGGCTACAAAGCACCTACTATGGTAATGAGGCATTTTGTTCAGGCTCCAAGGCACACAATCAAGATCATCAGAGTCAATTATATTTTTACATACTAGCAGCAAACAATTGAAAGTGAAATTTAAAATTCCAACTAGCATTAAAATAATCTAATGTGTAAGAATCAATTTCACAAAACATGCATCAGATATTTAAATGGAAACTACAACAAATTCCTACAATTAAGATATAAAAGATAAACAGAGAGATATGTTATGCTCGACTCAAAACACGTGGCGGGACGGTTACATAGGGTCATTCGTTTTCCATCATCTGTGTGCACACGTGCACATGCATGTGCCCCAGCGCACACAGGCACACACTCATTCACACAAGAGTTGCTTCCTCTCTAGCAGATATTAGAACTTCCAACTCAAAATCACTAGTTCTAATTCAGTGGGACAATGTGAGGGGAACTAAATCCCACTTTACTAAAAATGTCCTGTTTCTGGCCTGTCGAAGCAGCTGAAACGACCACTGTATAAATCACCTCTGTCAATTGCTTTCCTAAAGATCTACCAAGGCTCTACATGGCACAGAATCTCCCTGCCCACTTTCCCTGGCTGCCCTAATGAGCTTCTGCTCCTGGAAGCACAGCCTGCCTCAACTCTGCTGGCCCTGGGGTGTGCTCTTCCTCCTACTGTGCCCCTCCCTTGCTCCTAAGTCTCAGAAAGGCTTTAGATCTGAGCTCAGGCACATCCTTAAGAATACTCAAGTGTCTCCTCTTGCTCCAGGAAGCCTCCTTCCCCAATCCACACTGAACAGTTTATACAAGGGTATGCTCCCTTCTCATTCAGTTTGTAAGAACTCTACAAAAACCAAGGTGTACTTAATCCAACCAAAGCTTCTGTGATAACACTGTTCCACTTGTGCCATTGCAAATTCTAAATCTAATGACTCAAAACATTCCAAATATTCATGTGGAATGAATGATGTATTTTGTAGCCATGGTATAAAGTGTGAATGCCAAGAATCCCAGCTGCAACTTGCACTTTAATGCATATATTTCACACTAATGAGCAGGTCCCTGGGACCTTGAACACTGCCCACTCAATCTCCACCCTACCTCTTTTGAGTTGGATCATACAGCTAAAAGCCTGCCTACTTTCCCAGCTTGCTGCCTTCTTCCTTGCAGCAAGATATGCCAGTTGGTGAGTTCTGGCCAAAACAGGAGCACTTCTTAAAAGAAGTTCTGGCTGAAGCGAGAGTTTTGCTCCCCCCCTTCCTTTCTTCTTGCTGTTTGTGAAGTAGTCATGTTGACTAGAATTCTAGCCACTGAATTTCACTGTGAAGCTATCTGGAAGACAGAGGTGTTATGGCTCAGAATAACACAGGAGTAAATCAGAAGGGGTGGGAGGAGCCATAATAGTCTTAGACTATGTGCTGGGCCCATGTCAGTTTCCAAGTTTAGGTAATGTACTGAGGTTATGTAAAAAGTATTACTGAAAAAAAAAAAAACCCTTGTAGTAAGTCTCTCCACTACATTTGTTACTTCTTGTGAAACAAAGCATATTTCAAAACAAAACTTTAAAAAGTTGTGATGGCATAGCTGGGTTAGTGGCACACACCCATTATGTTATCTTTCTGAGAGTCTGAGGCAGGGGCATGACAAGTTCTAGTGCAGCTTGAGAAACTTAGTAGCTTAGTGAAACTCTGTATCAAAATTATATACATAAAAACAGCCAGGACTAGAACTCAGTGGGAAGATCTTCTGTGTAACCATTAGTACCTTCAAAATAAAATAATACAAAAGCAAATCCCTGCCAAAATCTCAGCCATGTTTTACCACAAAAAGTAGAAAAATATTCTAAAATGCATCTGGAATCCTGGAAAGCTGAAGGTACCTTGAAAAAAATAAGCCAAAGCTGAAGAATTTTAAATTCCTGAATTCAAAGCTTACTACAAAGGTACAATGATCAAAACAGTGTGGTATTAGAATACTACATGTAGACCGGTAGAACAGGGCAGAGAGCTCAGAAGTAGCCCCTTATGAGTGGGCTCAGATGATGGGTCTAGGGTGCCAAGACCGTTCAGTGAAGAAAGGAAGTATTTCCAACAAGTGGTGCTGAGGAAACTGGATATCGGCATACAGGAGGAAGGAGGTGGACCTTGACCTCACGCCTCATACAAGTAACTTACACCGTATACCTAAGGCAAAATGATTGAAAGACCAAAGTGTAAAACCTGAAACTCAAAGTTCTTAGAAAAAAGAAAACAGGGCAAAATCTTCACAACACATTGTTTAGTGATATTTTCTCAGATAGTGCACCAACAGCACAAGCAGCAGAAGAAAAATATAAATAAATTCTAATTTTAGGTTCTGGGGGTATAGCTCAGCAGCATAAGGGCCTGCCTGGTAAACACAAGATCTTGAGTTTGATCCCTGGTACAAAAAAAAAAAAAAAAAAAAAAAAAAAAAAAAAAAAAAAAAAAAAAAAAAAAAAAAAAAAAAAAAAAAAAAAAAAACCAAATAAAACAGAAAGAAAGTAAAAGAAATCTTACATCAAAAGATAATACCAGGAGCTGATGGTATAACTCAGCAGACTAAGCACAGGGTGCTGGGTTCAATGCCTCACACCACGTGCTGCACCAGCCCCTCCCACTGAGCTGGCCCTGAGACTCCTGCACAGGCCTGCAACCCCAGCACTGGGGAGGCTGAAAACAGGAGGATCACTAGGAGTCCGAGCTGCACAGTGAGACCCTGTACCAAACACAGTAAAAGAAATAAGAAAAAGAATATCAACAAAATAAAAGGACAACTACAGAACAGGAGAAAATATTTGCAAATCACAATCTTATCAGGAATAAACAGGAATATAAGGATTAAACAGAATAAACATGAATATAAGGAATAAACAGAAAGAGGCCTTCTAAACAAAAGAAAAAATTTCAGGCAACCCAATTGAAAAAAGGATCTAAATATATATTTCTCTAGATATACAAACATTCATGTAAGAATGTTCAGTAAGAAAAGAAAAATGATCACTGCTAATTATTAGAAAAATGCAAATCAGTAGCATAAGATACCACTTCACTCCTATCAGAATGGTTATAAATAACAGAAAATCAGAAGTGTTAGCAAGGACCTGAAGTATTTACAAGTCTTGTGAGCAGTTGGTAGGATTGTAAAGTAGTACAGCCACCAGAGAGAACAGTATGACTGTTCTGCAATCTAATAAAAGCAGAGTTACTGTGCGATGCGCAATTCCACTTCTGAGTGTGCAGCCTAGTGAATCAAGAGCAGGGTCTTGAGGACGTTATTTTATACCCATGTCACAACAGTATTTCTCACAATAGCTAAAACATGGAAATAAATGCCCACTGGAAGATCAGAGATGCCACGTGTTGTGTGTGCACACAGTGGAATATTATTCAACCTCAAAACCGAAGGAAGCTCTGACACTTGCTAAAACATGGATGAATCTGAATGACCTTATGCCAGACGAAATAAGCCAAACACAGGAAGCAACGCTGGATGACTTCACACAGATGAGACTTTTGAAATGGTTAAAATCAGAACCTGAAATTAGAGTGGTGGTTGCAGAGGGCTGGGAGAAGTTGGGAAGTGGGGAGTTATGTTTTAGTGGGTACAGAGTTTCAGTTTGTGAGCCAGAGAGAGTTCTGGGATGGAGGGGAATGATGGCTGCACACCACTAGGACTGTATTCAGTATCATGGATATCATACTACAAATGGTTAAGGCTATGTTTTATTTTCTGCTTATTTTACTGCAATAAAAGTGAAAAACATTGCAATGGCAGTCAAATAATAAAAATTGTCTATTCGACAGCAGGCTCTTAGAAGAAGGTATAATAGTTAATTCCTGGTTTTCCAACAGATTTTTTCCTAGAATCATAACACCTTGGGTTGCAGCAGACAGAAAACTATCTTAGGTTATTATTAAGAGCCACTGACTTCACAGGCTCCACATGGCCACAGACACCAAATCTTCTCTTGGATTACCCGGCGGGGTGCCCAGGGACCCACGGCTGGATGTGTACACCTCTGCGCAATACTCCTGGGGGAGAATCTGGGTAGAGCAAAAAGAAAAGAGGAAGACCAGCCTCCCAGCTTTCCCGACTGTGTGTGTGGATGCGTGCCTGGCAGATAACACCTGGGATGCTCCGGGCCTCGCTCCCACTGACCTCAGCACCAGGCTGGGTGTGAACTGGCTGAGTGAGTAGGCCAGTATCTCTGAGCGACGGCGGCGGAACAGGCACACCAAGTGGTGACGCCTCCGACCCATCCTTTGCTTTGCAATGAGAAGATGAGGGAGAGAGATGGGACAGAGAAGGACGAAGAGAAGGAGGGGAGGCAGATCAAGATGAGAACAAGGATAAGGAAGAGATGGAAACGGAGGTGCAGAGAAAGGAGGGCCCCAGCAAACACCCACCTGCCGCTGTGCTGAGCATGGTCCATGGTCCTCCGTATCAGTCTTCACTGCCAGATCTAGGAGAGAGGGACTAGCATCCCTCGTTCAAAACTGAGGAAGGAGAGGCTAAGAGGGGTGAAGCGGCCCACTCAGGTTCACAGTGGAGACGGCGGGCCTTTTTCTCCTGGTGCTTATGAGGACTAAGGAGAAGGGGACGTGCAAGGAAATCGGATGGTTGTCCGATTGTGTTGCTGGGGGAAGCAGCGGTGGGTGTCTTGTTTGTTTGTTTGCGGGTGAGAAAATACTTCTCACCCCAAAGTATTTCCTGTGTTTCCTAAGAAGGGGGAAAATACAATCAAATGTATAAATAAAATATGATGCATAATATAAATGAAAGTTTAATGAGAATTGGAAATAGTCAGGCATACCCAGGAAAATACACATAACCAAAAGCTAGAATCGAAAGTTGAAAGGTGTTATTTACATAACATTCTAAAAATGTCAAAATTATAGAGAAAGGTCAAAATGCCAAAAGTCAGAGGTTGCTAAAGTTTGGGCTGGGGGAAGGGTGTATTGGTCAAAAGCTTTTCAGTTTACTAGCACCTAAAGTGTGATAAGCACTCAGGTCTTCTACAAATATTATATGCTTTTTAAAAGAGATATAAAAGCAACCTTAAGTCTATGCATGAAACTAATTATTAGTAAGCATTATAGTGCTTACTTTCCAAAACAAGTAACTTACCCTTTTTGCAGAAGTTCATAAAAAATCCAGTGTGCATCAGAGTGAGCTGTTTTTCATTATAAATGAGTCATTGGAAGGTAGCAGAGCCACGAGGCTCCCATGCCACATGGCGGTGTAGCGAGTGGGGAAGACCCTCTCTCCCCACAGCAGCATATTTATAAGGAAAGAGCTTGGGAATGTGAACGCAAATGAGCCCAACCCGGCAGGGTGCCTAAAAGACATAAGTGAGAATTATGCCAATTAAGAATGCTGTCTCAGAGGAAATTAGACTGGCCCATTAATTACAATGCCTTAAAGGGAAAGAGGTCCCCACAAAAATGCAATAAATTAAAATATCAAAAACAAAATTAGTGAGATGAGAAGATGGCAGTGTCTTGGAGAAGCTAATCTCAGAAGGACTGGTGGGGAGGGGAGGAAGAGCCAAGAGCAGAGCATGAGGCGTGGGTGGGAAGACTCACAGCGCTCTCCCTCCCTGCCTTCCTTCTGCCTTGTCCCGCCTTCTCTTTCCTTTTCTTGTCCCTTGCCTCTCATCCCTTCTCTTTCTTTCTTTCTTTCTCCTTTTCCCTCTTTCCTTCTTCCCCATCTCCCACTCCCGTTCTCCTTCCCTGCACCGCTTGTCTTCCTTGTGTCCCTCCCTTTCTCGCTCCCTTCTATGTGTGCTTCCTTCTTTCCTTCCTCCTTTACTCCTTCCTTCCTGTTGCAATGTCCTCGCCTTCTGACCCTTCCTTCTTTCTGCCTTTACCTCTCCTTCCTCCTACTTGCCCCCTCTTTCCAGTCCTTCTTAAAAGCACAGCTTCCTGAGGGACACAGGCCAGCTGGGCCCGACAGGGATGAAACCTGTATGGGGAAGCCTCCCACCCCCTTTTTCTCTCTAAATCCCTCACGCAGGCTGTGCCCTTTCCGCCAGCTGCAAGGCTCTGTACAGAGAGCACCCCTAGCTGTCCCAGATGAAAGTTTGCTTGCCTACGGCCACGCTAGTAACCCCTGCAGCAAGCTCACAAACATTATTTGGATTTCTCTGTCCACTCAGATTGACAGTGAATAGCAGAAATTTTATTTCATGGTTCTGGGGACTGAACTCAGAGTTTCACACTGAACTGTATTCCCAGCCTGCACGTATGTGCGTATGTGCTGAGCTTGAACTTATGGTCCTCCTTCCTCAGCCTTTCCGATGTGGGTCATTAGGGCCAGCTGTGCAGGACCTGACCCGGATCCTCTGTTAGGTGGCCCCATTCCCTGAGATGAGCACGATGACCAGGTGGGAAAGTATCCAGTGTGCTTACTGCCAATCCGACTTGCCCAGTGTGGACCTTGGGAAATCAGTATTACTCTAGGAGCCTCGGTTTTCCCACCTGCACATGGGTTGTAGTAGTATTGTTCCTTCTAATTATTTTGCATATTGGTGAGTACTGATTTCCTTCCTCCACGAGGCAGCTTCTATCTTTGTACTCCTCTGTGTTCAATGTTTTTGAGAGGCTTGAGTTAGCTTAACACCATCTTTATTCTAAGTACTGGTCAGCTGTGCAGCCCACCACCCCAGGCCTGTGTACCTGGCTGCATTAGAGGGGAGAGAACATCAGCCCTCTTAGAGCAGAGCATAAGCTCTCAAGTGCCCGGATGAATGTCGTAATTCTCTGCATCTCCGAGACGCCTGCGTGGTGCCAGGCGCCTGATGGTGTCCCTCAGTGCCATGACCTTCTGGTAGATTTCCCAGCCCTTCCAGGATTCTGCACCTTGCCCAGGTGGACTCTGCTGTGAGGGTAGCAGCGGAGGCCAGCTAATGGTTTCATGGAACAGTCCCAGCCTTAAGGCAGGCTGCAGACGGCTCCTGGAGCCCGCAGGCTTGCCAGCTCCACCACCGTTTCCCATCTGTGTTTCTATTTTTCCTGCGAGAGTAGCTTTATTGGTCTCATTAATTCTCTTTTCCATCTTTGGCATGGGAAGGTGATATTATCCCTGCTTTAGTGCCTCCTGTGTTTTGCAAATTACAGGATTATCATGGGTGGAATGACAAGATATACTGTTTTCACCCAATCAAAGGGAAAACCATGCACTGCCCTTTATTTAACTGGCCAGGCGTAATCTATCCTAGGGGGTCCACTTTCCCCTGGGGAGATCCACACACCCAGATGGAGGTTTTCCTCTTAGCTGTGATAATTCCGTGTGGCAAACAAGGATTCCTCTACTTGAACAGTTTTATTTTTGAATTTCTGCAGGCAAGTTTTCTAATGAGGAGCTTTTTTTTTCTTCTGCTGCAATTAAATTTGACAGTTTTTTCTTCTCTTGTTTGAAAATAAGTTTCAGGAGGTCTTAGAAGGAACCATCTAAGGGATGCTATAGCTCAAAGTTTAGAGTTCAGTGAGTATGTTACAATAAAAGAGATCTCTGTTGCTCTGCTCTGCAGACAAGGCAAAGACTCTAGGACGCAAGTCCTTTTAGCTCAATAACTAATTAAAATCACAGCCACCACTAGCAGGAAAATTTCTCCTGATCTTATCTGCTGCCTACAGCTATCAGCGAGAAGGATAAAGAAAAAAAATACATGATACCTTCATAGGGCATAGGACCCTTTTTTTTTAATGTGCATTTATTATCTTTGTGGGTCTCCCCAGACCCTACCACAGTAAATGTGTCCTATGGAACAAAATGAATGGCCTTTTTTTCCTTTTAAAATATTTACTGAAGTATGAAGCACACATGTCCCTTGGGTGCAATTAGATGAATTTTTGCAAATTAGAAACTACCTGTGAAACAGGAACCCCAGCTGAGACACAGAACAGCTGCATAACCCTCAACAGCCCCCTCTGGCTCCAGTGCCCGCACACAGCTGCTGTCCACATTGCTAGGGCTCACACAGCGGGCTGCCTTTGTGTCTCTTTCTTCCTTTCAGCCTGAGGATTCTGACGCCACCCATGCTGCTCCGTGGGCCATCTAGCTGTGTGCTCCTCCACCCAGCGTGGTGCTGTGGACTCACTGTCCCACCCCCCAAACTCACTTGGAAGGTGACGAGGGTTGGGTGCAGCCCTCAAGCTGGGATTCATGTCCTCTTCAGTGGATGCAGCTGGAGAACGTAATGTTAAATAAGAGATGTCAGACACATGAGGGCAAGTAGCACACGGTCTCTCTTACATGAGGTGATACGCACGTTCACCCAAAGAGTGAAACAGAAGTGAGATAAATAGAAGGAGGGAGAAGTTCAAATACTTCTCCAAATTGTATATTCTGTTGTTTTAAAAATATTCAATATATATGCTAATTTGTTTCATTTGTACCAGTAGTTTATCTTTGTTCACTGAAAATAAAGTTTGTGTTGCTGTTTTTTCTCTCTCTCTTTTTTTATCTACTTGGTTGTTACAGGGTCCCACTGTGCAGCTTGGACTTGCAGCGATCCTCCTGTGTTCAGCCTTCCCAGCCCTGGGACCGGGGCCTGCACCACCACACCCAGGCTCAGTGGCCAGCTCAGTGCACCTGGGGAGGGGGCAGGGCCTGTTTTCCTTCTTTGTAGTAAGAATCTTTTTGTTCATATCTTGGGCTGGGTGACTACATGACACAGGCACAATAATTATTGTTATTCTCTTTTATTTAGTTATAAAAATTTGTTTTGTTTTTTTATAAAGTAAAACAAAAATGATTTTTTTAAAAAAAGAGAAGAGGGAGAAATGAGATCCACTCCCCTCTCTTGTGTGCCTCCTTTCTCCCCTCATGTATGCACCACAAATAAAAGCGACTAGGTTATAATTAGAAGACAGCTGTCTGCAAAACAGGAAAAGATCCCCCACTGGACATGAACTCTGTCTTATGAAGTGCAAAGAAGTTAATGCTTGTTATTGAATGACGCAGCCTATGGCATTGGTTACCACAGTGCACACCAAGACAACGGGAGCAGGAGTGCTCTGTGATTGGCCCATTCTTCCACCGATGCGCGTCAGGCACTTTCAAGATTGGAGCTGGCATAAAAGCATCTGCTGCAGGTTCTACAGTATGAATCTCGTGATTATGTGTATTTTATGGCGGATTATAGCCCTGAGAACGGAGTGCTGGGCACAAGGTGTGTGTGTTTTCAACCTTGTAGTCACTGTAACCACCGAAACATCATTATCCCCACAGTGTGTGCTGATGGGCAGTCCCAGCAGCAGCGGATTCGAGTTCTACGAGCTCCACCTTCTTGCCCGAATTTGGCGTTGTCAGTCTAGCTTCAGACATTCTGGTGGATGT
>PVKA01047544.1:0-14272 GCA_004027165.1 Ctenomys sociabilis | reverse complement strand
GCTCATTGTTAATACAGGTGTGATATCCCTTACCTAAAGCTAGAGAGACTAATAACAAACTGACAGACTCCATAAATAAATGGGTCTAAGGGCTAGTAAGTTACAATTGCTAGGTCTCAAAGTTTATAAATGTACCTGTTAGCTAAAATGTTCATGCTTTAAATATATGTGCTCCAATATCTCAAAAAAATTTGTTCGTTTCTAATAGATACCAAAAACCCAGGTAATTATACAGGTAAAATCTATAGCAAATATGCTAGGTTAAGATCTCTTTGACTAGGATCCACCAGATTTTGTCTATAGAGACACATTGAGGTATATCTTGTTCAGTGGATTCCAAAGTCTAACACAAGCTACAAAAGTAAAGAGGGTTTACAGGAATAAATTATTCTCAGTTGAAGTGTTTCATAGTAGAAAAGATATAGAATGGAATTATAGATGGAAAAAGTTATGTTTTCCTAGATCCAAAGAGAAGGGATGTTTCAAGGAAAAGTGTCCAAAGCTTCTAGAGAAGGAAAAGAAAGTGTTTATGATGGAGTCAGAGGATGTTTCAGACTAAGGTGGTTATGTGTCTTCCCTCTCAGCCTGAGAAAACCCATGTTAACTACCAATATAAGAAAAAGAGCTTGTAAAACTTTCAATAGAGCTTATGCAGATTTGTCGGTAGTTACCCAGCCAGTGGCTCACTTACAAACTGGAGAGTACTAAGTGTTTTCCCTAGGTCTGACAATCCATATGCCATAGATCTGCTAAATGATTACTAGATGTTATTTGTAAAATTGACTCCATCTTGTTGCCCTTCTAACCTCGCCGTGTTCCTGTTCTGTATGCGCCTACCCCTCCCAACTCCCTCACCTCTGTGACACAAACCATTCAGGGGTAGTTAAAGCCAAACTTAGGGACAGGTTACAACAACGGGAAAAAAAAGGCAACAACAACAAGGGCTCTTTGAGTCCTGGTTCAAACATTCCCCATGGTTGACTACACTCCTCTCAGCTCTAGCTGCGCCACTCCTGATTCTCATACTAGCCCTCACTATAGGGCCATGCCTCCTTAATAAGCTTATTACATATGGCCGAGAACAACTGTTCTCTATCAAGCTCATGATAATCAGACAACAATACCAGTTTTTACCAGACCAAGAAGCCCAGACACATTTTTAAGATTAAAAATGGGAAAAACCAAAAGGGAGGAATGTAAGGTCCGAGTCAAACAGACTCCATGAGTCAGACAGACCTTGTTACTGAGTCACAATAGATTGTTAAGGATACTATGGTTACTGCCCTACCCTACAGCATGTGATGTCCATGTGACGTCCATACGTGCCCCACAGCTTACAGATGTTCTTAAGATAACCCCACCGAAACCAACAATTCCTGGGACGGCAAGACCCTTCCAAGAATAACCCTCCCTAAAAACCCACACCATCCAATTGTTGTAAAGGTCAATAGGAGCCATCCTATCCGTTCCAATGTAAGCCCAGCTAACACACGCGATTGGCTTCTGTATACTCTGCTTGCTGCTTAGCCCACCAAAAATACTATATAATCCTGAGCGAACAAAGGCTCGGGGTCACTGTGGCTTAGTTGCCTGGTGGCCCTGTGTCGACACAGCCTCTGGAATAAATCCTGAACTTCCACAAGGCCTTGGCTCTTGGTGTCCTTCCTTCCGCGCCCGATCTTGGACCTAACAACCATATTTTGTGAATGAAAAAAGCGACTATGGTATAGAAAGTGTGCTCATGGTTTTTTTTTTTTTTTGCGGAACCAGAAACTAAACTCAGGCCCTTGCGCTTGCCAGGGCAGCGCTTATTCCACTGAGCCATCTCCCTGCCCTCGTGATTTTTATTGTTGTTGTTGTTGTTAAAAATTTCCATAAATATAATGTTTCCTTAAAATATTCACTGGAAGTTGGGTGTGGTGGTACACACCTACCATCCCTGTGTGTAGGAGGCTGAGGCAAGAGGAACACAGAGAGGTCGAGGCCAGCCTGGGCTGCACAGTGAGTTCAAGGCCAGCCTGAACTACATAATGAGCCCCTGACTCAAAAACACAGACAGAACAAACAGAGAAGCTCACTGCAATGCCACCCGAGTTTCTATGCCAGCCACCCCACTTTGGCAGCTCTTTAATCAGCTGGCTTAATCACCCATTTACTAAGGAGCATGTGATCCAGGGCAGATCTGGGCCAGCAGAGAGGCTGGGGCAGGGGAAGCCGGGGGCAGGAAGGGGGCATATTGGAGGGCACTCAGGCGCACCCAGAAATGGCATCAAAATCACAAAACAACGCAGTCTGCGGTGTGGCAGAGTGAGCCCCGGCTTCTCTGGGCCCCAACTCCTAAGGAAAACAAAGGAACAATCCAGCACTTCTGAAAACTTGGGAGTTCTCTGCTGACACTGCCCATTGAAAGGCTGACGGGGTGCTTAACCCTGACTCGGAGCCCATGAGGGAGACAGGTGCACAGCAGAGGGACCCCAGAGGGGCTGGTGTCACCTCGGGGAGGGGATGAATGACAAGAGGGGACGCTCTGTGAAGGAACCTGCGTGCAAGGGCCGCAGGGCAGAGCGGCCAGTTAGCTTTAAAGGAAGATTTCCTAAAATGCTTCTTCAAGGTGCCAGGTAGTCAAGGGGAAAATCAGCCATTCGGGCTTGAGGCTGAGCTTTGCAGTCCGAGCCACTTGCCATCCCAGGCCGGCAACCAGATCGAGGTTAATTAATAAAGCTGTCAGGTGGACGGTCCCTGACAGTCATTAGTATCCTTTGCGGAAGACAATCCTGCCATCAGGGCGGGCTGCCCTCCACTGGCTGCACAATTAATTCGATGCTATGCAAATGAGAGGCTCTTCTCATCATTAGCTTATAGCCCACGAATGTTAATCGCATAATTGGGCCTTCAGCAGGGTAATTAGACATGATTTTGTCCATTAGTCTTACAAGGCTAATTACTGTCGGCAAGGGAGGGGATGCCCCCAGGGCTCCGGCCAGCAAAGAGGACGCCAGAGTCTGCTTGACCCAACCTTGAGCTGAGCTGAGGCTGGGAATTGCAGAGGCCCAGGGACACACCTTACCCCCAGGGGAAGACCTGGTGCCCCCCCTGTTGCAGCCAGGCAAAAGAACAAGGTGCTGAGGGTGTGAGTGGAGACAGGAGCCAGGTTGGGAGGCCCTCCCTGCAGACCCTCAGGAACAGTGTCAAGGGGCAGGAGAGCTGCTAGGCTGGGCCAGGAGCCAGGCCCAGGCGCAAGATGGCATCTGCCACAAGCCCCTGACTGCCCTGGATGGGAGAGGCCCCTGGCCCTCGTGGGGAGCCTGTGGGGCTCTGCAGCAGGGCATAGATCAAGGGTGGGGCTCAGGCCTCACCTGGTGCTGCACTGGCAGGGCCCAGTCACCACGCCTGCTGGGGATAAGCTGTGGGAGGCAGCAGGGCCCGTGGGAGGGACCCTAGGACTGGGCTGCAAATGCGGAGAGCTCCTGCTCCTCGCCTTGCTGAGCCTCAGGCATTACCCTTTTTCTGCACACCATTAGAAGGACTTGGAGAGGCGACCTAGCCTGGCCCAGGAGGCCTAGGAGGAGGCTGTGCTGTGAGGAGGAGAAGGCTACGGTGTCCTGCTACCAAGTCCACAGCCACCCAGGAGGGCACAGCCTGGTACTCAACAAGGGTGCATGGAGGCCCCTGGAGGCCCCTGATGGACTGCGAAGGACTTGCAAGGGAACAGGCATCTCTGGCTGAGGAAACTGCAGTGTAACCAAGCAAGCCGGAAAGAACCGAGCCCCATCTGCTAGGATGTCCTGGCCAAGTGTGCCTCTGAAGGCTCCCCACTGCCACCAACACGTGTAGGGTGGTGTGGGGTCACCACAGGAGGCGCACGCCCTTCAGGAGCACAGGGTGTCCCCGCTCCACCAAACCCCGACACACTTAGTCACACAGCTGCCTTCTCGAGCTCAGTAGGCTGAGACTCACGTTTTAATGACTCTGGTGGCTCCCAAATTTTCTTCCCCAGCTACAGACCTGGAGCGTGCTGCCCTTCACACTGGCGTGCAGACGGCTCAACCCAGAACCGCAGAGGGCGCTGTGGGGGGGGGGGGGCAGGGCTGGAGAGAGGGCGCGGAATTGTAGAGGCCGCTCTTGGGCCCTCCTCCAACCTGTCCGGGTGTGCTCCCACTGGAAGAGAAATTCGGAACACAGAGGGACACCAGGGACACAGGTGCCCAGGGGGTGACCGGGTGAGGGCACAGGGAGAAGCTGGCATGTGCACACCCGGCAGCAAGGCCTCAGAGGAGGCCCACGCAGTGTGGCCTTTCTGCCTCCAGAACCACGGGATATTAATTTCTGCTGTTTAAGCTGCAGTCTGTGCCAGAGGCAGCCCGAGTTGACTGACAGGTTTGTAGCCAGCATCTCAAACGCATCTCTAAACCTGGCTGGCAGTCGCTTCCGCTCTGCGCTGCGGCTCCCCACATCCTCCCTGGCCAGAGGCGGCTGGCCCACCGCCTTCTTCAGTCGGGAGGCCCCCCGCTGCCTTGGTCCCAGAAGCCAGGGTCCAGCTTGGTACACACGGTCCCGGCCAATCCTGCCCCTGGAGCCCCAGCAGCGCGTGACCACCTACTCCTCCAAGCGCACCGCTCATGCGCAGCCTCGCTCCCGAGCCCATGCTAGGCGGCGTGACGGCCCTCGGAGCTCAAGCGGTGCCCGCGTGGAGCGAGCACTAGGTAGACGTTCCTGGCGTCCCAGAACAGCACATGATGTCTGTGGAGGCAGAGCCTCGGGAGGGGCTTCTGGAGGGGGCGGCCTTGGGGCCCGGCCATGCAGAAAACTCAGATTTCGATGAAAACCGGGAGTTCTGAACGATGGGGCGGAAGGCACGTGTTTTTGGAAACTGGAAGTAGCCAGCTTGGCGGAATGGGGGTGGGGCCGGGGTGGGCACAGGGCGGGGCAGGAGCAAATTAGGGGGCTTCCCAGCCCCATCCTCCTGCTGCTTGAGTTCCTCTGGTCTGTAGACACGGCTCTTGGCCTGGCAGGTCCTGGCCTGGCAGGGGCCAGGGAGTGTGAAGGAAGGAGCCCCAGGTGGAAGCCCTGCCTGGGTGGGACTGTGGCTCTGGTCCCCTAGGAGGAAGGGCTGAGTCTGTGGACCCTCCGCAGCACCCGGAGTTTCTCGTGAAAAGTAAAACTACATTTTAGTCATCTGTGGAGGACTTCCCTTAAAAGTTTTTTATGTTAAATAATTTCAGTGATATTTAGGAAGGCGCCGCTGGCATCCGGCAGAGGCCTGAGCTTGCAGCGCTGGCGGCCAGGTTCACCAGTTCAGCGCTTTATTTATGCCTCCGAGGAAGATGGAAATTGAAGTCCACTCTGACGTCTCCCAGAGTCTCCTCTGGGTAAAGAAAAACAAACATGATTTCCCCAAGTCATCCCAGCGTCTCCAGTCTCGCCTGTCTCCAGGAAATGAATTTAAGGTAACGGGTGGTCTGGAGAAGCTGTGGCCAAAAGCGAGGGCATCTCCATCAGACTCAAATGCCAACCGCCCCGGGCTCCATTCTGTTAAAGGTCGCCTGTCATTCTCCACCTGCGCGGGAGATTGCTTCGCCGCTTCAAGTTCCGACCTGTTTATCTTCGCTGATGTCTTACTTGCCACTGGCTCTGGTTGACCTGCTCTGCTTGGATTCAGCCCGTGAGGCCCCGGATGAGAGTCCGCAGAGCATGAGAGAAACTGAGATGAGCCACCAACCTTACAGGGGTGAGGCAAGGAGAAGTTTGAGCAGAAAGGGGAACGTTTGGCTGGGAAGGCCATTTGACACTAAGCCAACCTGAGAAGTCTTCCTTTTCTCTCCAGGGGGCACCTGGACCCCAAGTGGTGTGAAGAGTGTGGAAATGACGAGTCAGACCGCCCTGTGGGCCTGGTACCACACTGGAAACTCTTAGAGGCAAATGGCAAACTACAAATAAACTGAATTTCAACCCAGAGACCTTCATTCTTAGATAACACAGTTGCCAAGAGAATACCAGGCAGACCCTTCTTTACATGCTGTGCACCCACTGCATCCTCACGGCTAAATTCCCTCCAGGACAAGCCCCTCTGTGCCCACCCGAGGCACCCTGCATATCCCTCTCCCATCTCAGCCGCCCCTTGGGGACCACAGAGCTGTGGCCCGGTGGTCCAGGCCTATCTCTGGGACGCGTGGCATTCCACTCTTCAGAACCATCCTCACGCCTGCAGGCAGACAGCACAAAGGCAATGGACATTTTTGATGTTGCTCTTCTGCTCTCTGCGACAGACAACAAAACTAGTAACAGACCATCTAAACTAAGTTTTAACCCAGGAAAAAAGTGGTGCAACCTTCTGTGTTTGTTCAAAATCATCCTCACCAGACTTTTTCTTCCACAAACATTGGAAATAAGAGATAAAATGTCAGCAGTCCTTGGCAGGAAAATAACAGGCACATGTTCATTTTTCCACTCTAGTTCTTATTTACTGAAAGATTAAAATGCTACAATGCTAGGGGCTGTGGGTGGCTGGCTCCTCACTACCAGGACTGGCTGAGACCTGGGGCTCCAGGCCCTGGGGTCCCCTTCCTCCGGAACTCCTGACCAGGTGACCCAGTTGCACCTCTCACCCCAGGAGAGCTGCTGCTGGCCGGACTACCAGGGAGCACACCGCCTGTCATTATGCTGTCGCCGAGTCTGTGACCCAGGGAGATAGCCCCTCGGCTCAGGGAGGTGGACAGCTGGCTGAGGCAAGCAGCCCAGGACACAAGGTGGCAGAGCTCGCGGAGAGGCAGGCACATCCTCTGTGGGGGATGGCGGCCCGGCAGGGTGGACACCTCTGGGCTGACCCCATGTCTCTCCTAAAGTGTGCCTGGACCCAACCTTGGCAAGACCAGGGATGCAGTTAGGACAGCCAGCTGCTTGTCATTCCGTCCTGCCCAGGACAGGGCAGTAGAGCACCCTGCGGCAGGGACTACAGACCATCGGGCCAGCCAGATAGCTCAGTGGATTAAAGCACCTGCTGAGGCAGATACAGGGACCCGGGTTTGATCCCTGGCATGCTGTGCTTGCCCCGCCCCCGGGGCACGCTGAGACAGTAATTGAGACTGGCTGTGGTGGCATGTGCCTGTACTCGCAGTGCTTGGGAGGCTGAAAACAGGAGAATCACTAGAGTCCGGATCTACCTAGTGAAACCCTGTAGGCCCTGTACTAAGCACATTAAAAAAAAAAAAAAAAAGTGGATTCCTCTTCCAGGCAGCTTGTCAAGCCACCACCCCACGTCTGCCTTCCTGGCTCTTTTAGGGGACAGCCCTGAGGCCCTGGAGCCCAGAGGTCCTTACGTTAGCCAGTCCACAGGGAGCCCCCCCACCCAGCCACCTGCCTTCTGCCTGCTGAGGCCCTGTCGACTGTGTGAGTGTCACTGTGTTGGGTCTGCTGTCAAAGGAGTCACTGCATCTTACCATACACCAGAAGACGGAACAGAAAGTACGCACACCTAAACGCGTGCTCTGGAGCAATCCTGCACGACCCTTGTGTGAGGCTGCCCCCGGTGGGGTCACTGCCAGTCTGTCCAGCTGTGCCAGGGCTCTGCCTCTTGGCCCCTCGGGTCACCAAGTGAATAGGAACTGCCCTGGACACCCTCATGGGCCAAAACCAGCCCCGAGGAAGGCAGACCACCCAGGTGCCCTCTGCCTTCAGAACTTTGAGATTCAGTGTCTGGGGAGGCATCAGTCTGACCCGGCTTTTCAGGAACTCCACAGCAGCATTCACAGACCTGGGGGACAAGCATCTATCACGATAGCACCAGGAGCCCTGTTGGTACCAGCTGCTGTGCCCAGCCTTCCAGCCCTTGTCACCCCTACACTCCTCTGCTGTCCTAGCTGCTACTGTCCCTGCTTTTGAGTTGAGAAAATTGAGGCACAGTGAGAAGCAGCTCAGATGGTGCCTGTGTCCCTCACCCCTCCACCTCCCGCAGAATCAGAGGAGCCCCCTCTGGCTCTGTGCTGGGCCATCATCCAGCATCGGGACACAGAGGGTTTGCCACCCACGGAGCCTGCCCTTGCATCCTCCCAGTAGACACATACTGGCCAGACACCAGGGCAGGAGGGGGCAGGGCTGGGGGAAGGGAGGCCTAGCGAGTTAGGGAGCATAGTCTGACAGGAAAGTGGCAAAGCAGGATCATTGGAAACTGGCGGTGAACTCTTGAAATCTCCAGCAGTAGGCAGGCTGGGGTGCCAAAGACAGTTGCTGAGGGCTATGAGAGAGGACTCCCGAAAGGGCATGGCCCCGACATATGCCCAGCTCAGCTTTCATGGCCACCCTGGGCACTTGGGCGGATCTAGGCCATTTCCTCCAAAGCCATTTGCTCTGAAGCTATCTGCTCTGAAGCTGAGGTCCCCAGCCCCCTTACTGGACATCACAATCTGTTCCAGGTCACTGCAGTCCACATGACAAAAGCCACCAACATGGGGTCCCACTGTGGACAGCTCTGCTGTTAGGACTGGCTGTGGCTCAGTGGGCCTCACGAAAGTGCTTCCTCCCGAGATGCAAAACACTGAGGGGCAGAGCCCATGATGTATTCTAGCCCATGTCTGGTAAACTCCCCGATGGCCGCAGACGCCAGGGTCGCTCGGGTTCTATTAGCTCAATTAATGAGGAGTAAGATAAGGCTAACACCCTGCTCGTTGGCAGCTCAGGCCCAGAGCTGCAGTAATGGAGTTATTAACCTCCGCCAGCCGCTGAATTTCGCTGCTGATTCCAACTCCATTTCCTAGTTCAGGCCTCCATTAATGGGCTGTTTATTATCCCTAATCCACTGAAGGATCAGCTGCAGAAAGATGAGCGCTTCCTGGAAGGACCAAGTGGTAATGAGAGAGAGAGAGTGGGACAGAGGGAGGAGTTGCACATGCAAAAAGTCCTCTCTGCTCTGCATTTTAATGCTCTTTACTCCTACTGCTGTCCACTGAAGAAATAAAAGATCCTTTTCACTTTGTTTTTTTAGATTTTAATTTTTGTTTTTTTGAGACTGAGTCTCAGTGTTCCTGGCCTTCTAGTGTCAACTGTAATGGAGGGAGACAACCACTCTACTTCCTGTTTTTTCTTTTTTTTTTTGGCGAACTGGGGATTCAGCTCAGGCCCTTGCACTTGCCAGGGAAGTGCTTATTCCACTAAGCCATCTTCCCTGCCCCCTGGGCTGGCCTTGAACTCACTATGTAGTCCAGGCTGGCCTGGAGCTCACAGAGATCTTCCTGCTTCAGCCTCCTGCACGCTGGGATCACAGGCATGAGTCACCACGCTCAGATTTTACATCTTTCTCACTCTGGAGCAATTAGAAATAGCAAAGCCATTATCCAAAGGTTTTTTTGTGTTGTTCCCAAAAGAAATCGTCATATGGAATGAAAAAGCAACAAGCTTTTTCAAATCAAATTAGAGCACTGTGGCATATAAACAATACCCCAATTTAGTTTTTAATTTCACAATGCGCCATAATATCTCAGTGCTTAAAATGTAACATATTGGAACCAAGAAACCAGACCAGCACTTAGCGAGTAATTTTCTCCACATCATTAACACACTCACAACAGGCCCATCGCTCCTTTGTCTCTGCGCCAGGCAGCTCGGAGCTGCTGGTGGTTCCCTGTCGCAGAGGGCAGCAGCAGCGGGCGGGCCTGCACCTCTGGTGGTTCAGTTCAACCCTGAAAGAACGTGACAAATGCCCTGATAACACACTTCCAGTTGCTGGGGAATCAAAGATGCTCTGAGTCACAGGTGTGGTCTCCAGCACTTTCAGGGCTGTTTTACTGCCTGTGGGCTGCCCAGAGACCCAAGGTGCCTTCCCAGTTCCCGCTAGGAGTCTTTGGGAGGTCTTGCATAGATAAGGATCAGTAGCCCTTTGCAGCTAGTAGTGTAAAAAATTTAAACAGAAATACACTACAAGTAGCAGCCAGGACAAGCAGATGTCGCCCCTGCCACCTTGTGTCTTGGAGCACAAGCCCACCGCGCCGGGACGCAGGGACGCCGGACGATTGCAGAAGGCCCTGCAGCGCAGCTCCCTGGAGGCCCTGCGTGCGCGTGTGACACTCCGTGGGAACAAAATAGAAGATGCACAGCGACCTCCACGAGTGAGCATTTAGCCCAGCAGGAGGCTTCGGGGACCCCCACCGGGCCCCTTCTTGCTCCCAGCAGCCACCGCACTATGGGCTCCATCCGATGACAAACTCCGCGCAAGTGCACAGGGTCCCTTCCGCCCCAAAGCAGTGCTGGGGTCCCGAGTCCTGATTGTCCCCCTCTTTGACAGACTAGGAAACCGAAGCTGAATGAAGCCTTTTCAAGCCCACAGCAGGGAGGAGTGACCGTGCCCAGGGCAGGGTCTGGGCTGGGCTGCACCCTGGCCTTTCCCTGAGCTGAGTGACCCTGCGCTGAGCCTGGTGACCTGGTGACCCGGATGAACAATCGTGGTCCAGCAAAGACGGGCAGTGTCGCCCCCCCCCCCGGCTTTTCAGGAAAGGGTAGAAGGACCAGGGGCAGGCGAGAGGGGGTCCGTGCTGGACTGCACGTGACAGAGTAAAAGGAAGACGAGAGAAAGTGAGACAGGGGAAGAGCCAGGGGAGAGGAAAGGAGCCAGGCATCCCTATTCATTACAGGCAGGCGTTCCTGACAGCACAAGAGCCCAGAAGGGACCCTCCAGTCAGCCTCCCTCAGGCCGGGTGCTCTGTGTGGAGCCACCAGGGTCCTGGCCCCATGATGCCGACAGGAAGAAGGTGAGCGCCTGTATGGAGGGGACAGGCTGCCCTGGGTGCGGGCTGGGCACTCCACTCAGCGCCCATCCGCTCCGGTTCCTTTCCGCGATGGCTACTGTGACCCAACTGCCCGGCAGCCACCGTCAAGAGCCCAGTCCCGCCTTTCCAGGGACAGCAAGCCTAGTGCCCCCTGGAAGCCCACATATGATCGAGAGCTCATTTGCACAATAACAGTAAGCACAAATCCGAACCCTCCCACGCCCTCGGAGAAACCTAGACCACACTCCAGGACACGGAGCTCGTGGGAAAGGCCGGGGGGGGGGGGGGCGGGCGGTCCTAGGTCCTCCAGGGTCGTCCAGGCCTCAAGACAGAACAGACGCTGGAGAAAACGCTGAGAAGACCCTGCTGCCGTCCTGTAAGCACCACCTCCAGCAGCCACTGACCCCTCCAGGACTGGAGGAGGTGGGGGTCTTAGGAGGAGGGCGAGGATCAAAGCCCGCTGGAGGGGAGGAGAGGCAGCCCGCGCTGGCTGTGCCCAGAGCGATCCGCCCCCTCGGTAGTAAACATCAATTTTAAAAGAAAATACCACGCTGCGAACTTGCCACACGAAATGAATTATTTCCTAGCCAGACACAGGGCAGCCTGGGCGAGTTCTTCCTTTGTGTCCGTCTCCCTGTTCCTTTTTTTTTTTTTTTAAACTGTTCACCATGATTATTGCATTTTAACAAACTTTATAGCTCCTCTTGTTTGTTCTCAAATAACTTTTTCTCCCTCCTTGTGACACATATCAGTTACTGGCTGCGTTTTCCTCTCTGTATGATGCTGGCATTGAGAAATTGATGCAGCTGTGCAGAATATGACTTAGTGCTGTGCGGTGCGGGTTTACGAGGACGGAGCCCGACACAGCCTTGCGAGCGAGCCCTCCACATTTATTAGCTCTGAGGAGAGATTTATATTGGCAAGGAGACAGTAACTTTGTTTCCTGATAAGCCAAAGAGGCCTATTTTGGTGTCCAACACACAGAGTAGCTTACCCTTCCCCAATAACTCTATTTACTAGTGTGACTATATTTTAATAATAAAATTGATATATATGTAAATTTATTTTAATCTAATTTCACCAAACCCTCCTAAAAAAGGGCCTTTGGAGACTGTTTTCGTACATGAATTACAGATTGTTTTGCTCACATCCCCAGATTGATTCTGAGGCTATAATTCTGTCACTGTTTCTTCAGATGGCAAGCCAACAACCCGGCGGCAGGAGCGTTTTCTAATTGGCATCATGAACCAACCCAGAGTTATGGTTCCAGTATTCACCCCAGCCAGTGCTGGGCAGGGTCGCCTTAGATGGGCCTGGCCGCCTTGCTTATCCTGAACCTGGACGTGAGGGTTTAGGCTGGCATTTCCTTTTGAGGTAATCATCAGAATGTTTAATTGAAGGCCGAGGTGCTAGGGGTGGAAGTGACAGAAACCAGAAAGGAGAGGGGAGCCCAGCAGCAGGCTAGCAGCAACACCATGACATGGCCACTGGAAACAAACATCTCTTTAAAATTTCCTGCCTGTCTTCTGCTCTGTGACCAAATAAATTCCACTGGCACTGTGCACTTATTCATCAGCAAGTGGCTTTTGTTCTGCAGTGCGTGCAGCCATAGTTACTTGCAAACCTGCCCTAAGCCAAGGTGGTCCCCAAGGCCAGCTTCCCTGCACGCTGTGGGCCTGTGTCCTCCCAAGACCAGAACCCAGCCTCAGGGCTCTCCCTCCGAGGCAGTGGCACCTGCCGCCACTTTCTCTGCACACTCCCAGTGACTTCAGTCTCCGGCAGACAAGGGCTGGCACTGCTCTGGGGCCTGGTGCTGAGTCTGTCCCGGCTCCAGGACAGACAGGCCCTGGCTGCCCTCTGCAGGAGCCCCGGAGCTTGGGAGTGGCCTTCCACTGAGGGCCCTCTCTGCTGCAGCAGAGCGGAGGAGACTCCTACAGTGCAGGGCAGCATAAAGGCCCTCCAGCAGCGCTGCCAAGTGGGGGCGCCTCCCAGTCCCCACAATTGAGGCACGGGGCATAATACATGGTGAGAGGAGCTCTGCGGGGAGGCTAGGGAAGGCCTTGGGCTGGTGAGAAGATGCCAGATTGTCTGATCTAGTTACAGGTGCCCCCAAATCTAAGAAGCCCAGCACTGGTCAGGAGGGGGTGAGTGCAGGGCAGAAGAAAGCCCTGGGCCTTGCAGTCTTGCTGGCATGAAGACGGAGGCGGAACCACAAGCCCAGGGAGGGCGGCCTCTAGGAAGTGGAGAAGGCAGGAGTCAGCCTAGGCATGGACAGTGCCCCAAGCACAGCTGCCTGCTAGGTGAGGAGACCTTGGCCAAGTGAGGCCTCCAGGGCCGCAGTCATTTCTTAGAGCAGGTGCAGGGCTCCAGTAGAACAGTTCAGTATGCTGAGACAGAGTAGGCCCTAGTGACTTGCAAAAACATACCTACACGGGCTAGAGATGGCATCCTGAAGGGGAGGGGGAGGCCAGGGGACAAAAAGAATTGCTCCAAGAAGTAAAAGGTACTTTATTATTTATTTATCTTTTTTTTTGGCAGAACCAGGGATTGAACTCAGACCCTTGCACTTGCCAGGGAAGCTCCTATTCTACTGAGCCATCTCCCCAACCCCAGAGGAGTACTTTAGATAAAGATTTAATAGAGTCAGAGCAGTGTGGAGATTTGGGCAGAGGATGGAGCTCCATGACAGAGGGCGCAGCCGGTGCACACCAGGCCCTGGGCTGGGTCCCTGACGCTGCACATAACTAATTCATTAAGCGAGAACAGGCTTTCTGATGGAATAAATCAAAAGAACACGGATGGGATTTTTTAAAAAAGGAAATGACAAAAATATAGCAAAGTTTAAGGAAAAGATCCAAAGGGGAGAATAAAAACAGTATAAAAATAAGAACTAGGGCTGGGTGTGGTGGCACATGCCTGTAATCCCAGCACTGGGAGGCTGAGGCAGGAGGATTGTTGTGAGTTCAAGAACAGCCTGAGCTACAAAATGAGCTTACGGCCAGCCTGAACTGCATAGTGAGACCCTGTCTCAAAAAGACAAAAATAAATAAATAAAATAAAATAAGAACTAGAAGCAAAAGCAATGAAGAGAATAAAATAATCAGTGTTGATGGACAGACTTGAAAAAAAAAAGAAACAGAAAAACAAAAGATAGAATCTACTAGAAAAAAACACCATAATTGTGAAATACATGCTAAACACCCAGTATACACAAAATTGGTTTTTCTGAAGAGATGACCAAGCAAATGAACTAGAAAAGTCTGAATATAGCTACAAGAAGAAAAGTCTCCCCGCATGCGGTAGGTGGAAGATCCATAAGGTCCAGAGCGTGCTACAAAAATATAAACAGAACCAAGACTGAGTCTGAGATGTGTATGGCAGGGGGTGGGGGAGGAGAGACAGAGAGAGGGAGAGACAGAGAGGGAGACAGAGAGAGATAGAGAGACAGAGACAGAGGGAGACAGACAGAGAGAGACAGAGTGAGACAGAGACAGAGAGAAAGAGAGACAGAGAGAGAG
>PVKA01047543.1:0-14272 GCA_004027165.1 Ctenomys sociabilis | reverse complement strand
ATGCACATCCCAGCTCTGGTTCCCAAGGCCCAAAAGACGAGGCACTCGTTAGGAAGAGGGAGCAGAAGTGAGTAGTGGAAGGGTTGTAAGAACACTCATTTCTAACCTTCCATTGCACATTGCACTGAAATAAGTAGGATGCCCTGTGCCCTGCACAACCTCTCAGCCTCCCAGTGCTCGAAGATTCCCAAAGTAGGAACACTTTGGAAAGCTGTCACACTTCCTAGGATAATCACACAAACAGCCTCCACTTCTCCCATGTCATCCTTCCCTGCACCAACATAACCTTCTATGAAACCCAGAGGAGAGGTTACCTGAAGAGGACACATATTCCTTGTGTAACAACTGCATCTGCACATGGGCTTGGACTGACAGCAGGTCTGCATCTGCTTCATGAGCCTCCTATCCTACGAGCCCGATTACCTTGCACAGGATAGGGGAAGCTCCACCTACATATTTTGGGACTGTGATATGGACAGATTTGACATCCTGAGAACTTTTTCCTGCTTCATTGGTTTGCTCTGTCCCCTGTCCACAAGGGTTCCTGTGACAGAAGCTAACAGACAGGAGGGGAGAATACACCTCCCATATCTGGGGTCTTCTGTTCCTGTGCATTGACTCACACCTTGAAAAATTGCTGCCCACATCTGCGCCCATCTCCCAACTGCAACAGCTTGGGTGGAACCTGGTCTGAGGAACTAGGATGCCAGGGCTTAGTGCCATGCTCTGTGTGGTTGCTGTCTCAGATCCTAACCCACATCTTGAACCCATTTTCCCCAATGCTCTCTGCTCTGTCCTCTGAAGCCGTGTGAATGATGCGCTCTTTCTGATTGTCTGAACTGTGCCCTAGTCTTTACAGTGCATCTATCTGTGGTACCTGGACTCATGTAGGTTATCTCTGATCCTGTGAGCTGCCCATATGATGCCCAGCACTGCCTGTAATTGTTGTTCACGATTTCATTATTGTTTACATGTATTCTGACAGTCTCATGATGTAGATCAAGCTGGAGTGGAAATCACCGTGATCTGCCTGCAGCGTGCTCAGATTATAGCTGAGCACAACCACCATGGGATCCTCTGCACTTCTCTTAGATAAACTCAAGTTCATTCCACACCAATCTTTTTCATTGTCTCATTCTTGACAATAGCTACTAGGTACAGCTCAGCCATCTTGTACTGCAGCCAAATTCTTACTCGTTTTGGTGTATGATTTTCGGTGCACACACACATACAGGATATCCAGAGTTTTAAATGAGGGCTGAGCCCCTGTGCAGGGTTTTCCCAGATGTAAACAACTGAGGAAGAAGTTCGCATACTGTGCCTTCAGTGTGTCTTCTCACCTCCCTATCACCTAAGTGAGAGACACATTCACGTGTCATCTACTGTATTCTTTGAGTTATTTCTTCTATCATTCTTGGGGATGGGGAGATGGCTCAGTGGGATAAACGCTTGCCTGACAAGTGCAAGGGCCTGAGTTCAATCCCTGGTTCTGCCAAAAAAAAAAAAAAAAAAAAAAAAAGACAACATCTTCTATCATTCCCACATTGGCATTTGTTTACCTAAATGCATTATGTACTTTTCAGTTAGTGAAGACCATTGAGAGCCATTACAATCTTCAGCTTCACTACATCAACTTGACTTCTACAGTCAGACTGTGCTAGAACAGGACTACACCCAGAAATGCACTCTAAAACATACCGCCCTTAAAGGAATGAAAGAATGAAAGAGAAATTTGAACTTTACACACTGAAGATATAGCCATGCATTACATATTTATGTAATTACACATGCCTATCTAGGCACATAGTTAATTTTTGGATCACCAATGCAAAGCAGATCATGTGAGCCAAGGAAAAAGAGAAGACTGAGACTGCACTTATCTCATCAGAAAGAAAAGCTACAACTTTTGTTATACAGGTCTTGCCCTATTATTGACGAGAGGTATTTGGCCTTGGAAGAGTTGTGACTATCACTGGAAAATGTATGTGCTGCAAAAAGGCACTGCCTCGAAAAGTCTCCTTAAACGCTACTCCTCCAAGCCCCATTTTCCACCTACCTGATCCCCATCTCAGTCCTTCAATGCCAACAACACACCTTGCAGGGATAGGGCACAGCCTGGTGTGGTGGAGAGCGGAGTGTATGGAAGGTGGATGTCCTGGTAGTCCTCAGCACCCCAAAGACGTTATTCCTGCATAGAATGGATGAATTTCATGTAAATGATTCTTTCACTGGTCTGTGCTGGGCTTGCATGGACCCCAACCTGTTCATGCCCAATTCCAAAGGTGCCTGCACCTGCCAAGTTTCCAGGCTTCCCTTGACTGCAACTCAAGTAATTTACAATGGCCCCAGTGAACAGTTCAAGGTGAGCATAGTACACATCAAAGTGGCAGGACCTGATTTCTCCTCTTCAGTACCAAGGCACAGACACAGTCCTCTGGGTAGGTAGAGCAAACATGCTTACAAAATTGGCATTCGCATCTGACCAACACAAAAATTCTCTATCTATCCCTTGCTTACTGCCTTTGTTTTTCAAATGGAAGTTCCTCCTGCCTCAGCCTCACAAGTATACAGAATTGCAGTAAGTAGTTTTTCTATCAAAACCTTTCTGTTCCAAATTTTCCTAAAAGCAGTGTACTGTGGGGTTCTGGATACCAGTAATAGCAGAACTGTTGAAGCTCAGGTAGTATGTTCACCTGGAGATATAGGCGAGCATGGGGAGGATGAGGCCTATGAGAAATACATAGGGAAGTCGAGAGAGAGAGAGAGAGAGAGAGAGAGAGAGAGAGAGAGAGAAGTACAAATTTACCAAATTTTCTGTCCTACTCATGAAATTTTTGTGAATCCTTTTATCTCAGGGACCTTGTCCGCCACCACTAGTTTTACATAAAATATGTCCTCTGGGTCTTTTCTTCCCATTCAACACTTTTTCACACAGCTTTTCTTAAAAGAAAACAATGTTTCATGATCTGACGACTGAGTATGAGTCCACACAGCCTGTGATACACTTGAATTAGAATTTTGCAATAAAGGAATAGGCCTGCATGGCTTCAGATACATTAGGACTGTATTTCAATGCAGTGTGAAGTTCATACTTAGTTTTTGTCACCAGAGATGGCTGAGATTACTTAAGATCAACTAAATTAGTGGACTGGAGGCTGAAAGGATTCGAAATCCTTTACCTGGGGCAAACTCCTCGGCATGGGAGATGGGAACACAGGATCTAAGGTCACAGAATTTTAAGGGGCTATGACTTACCCTGTTCTGCCTCAGGTCCTGCCATTAATAGAGTGTGGGCCTGTAAAGGTAACTGTGTGTCCCGTGCTCTGATGAGCCCAGGATGATACCCTTTCAATACAAGATGGCTTTCAATGAAATCAACCTACAAGTCTGTCACGGAAGCCAGGGTGTAGAGCTATGGGAAGTGGATGCACAGCTGTGAGGATAGGTGGAAGACATGAAGGTCACTCTGTGCAGAAGAGACCTGAGGTGCATGGCCAGGTAGTGGACACATGGAGTGCTGGCAGAGGCTGAGAGTAGAAGGTCCCCCAGAGTTGGATAGCATCCTCCACTACAAACTGAGCCTCATGGGAGGAAGGGACATTGCAAGACACTCCTAGATCTGTGAGTGCAGGCAGGATAATACTGAGTGCATACAGGGGAGGGTGAATGTTCATCCTAGAGGTTTCCCTTATGGAAAACCTGCACATTCTCAGCTGAGTAAAGCAATTTCTCAACAGCAATAGGCACAAAAGCAACCCACTCAACGAATGAGTGAGTAACAAAGGTTCAATATGCAAGGGAACATTACTGAGCCTTAAAAAACAAGGAAAGGGCTGGGGAGATAGCTCAGTAGAATAAGTGCTTCTCTGGCAAATACAAGGGCCTGAGATTTAAGATTCTGAAATCAACCAACAAATGTTGCAGAGGCTATGGGGAAAACAAAACCCTTTTTCACTGCTGGAGGGAATGTAGACTGGTGCCAGAATTAGGGAAATCAGTGTGGAGTCTCTCAAAGAGCTATGAGTGGAAATACCATTCAAACCAGCTATCTCCCTACTGATATTTTCGCAGCAGAATTCAAAACATCATATCATACTGATATATGTGTACATATGGTTATAGCAGCACAAATTTTAATAGACAAATCTTGGAAACAACCAAGATGTCCATCACCTAAGGAATGGATAAAAATGATGTGGTAGTTTTATACAATGGATTATTAATCAGTTATAAGGAATAATAAACTCAAAGTCCTTATATTTAAGTGGATACCACTCAAAAATATACTCATAAGTGAAATAATGGGGACCCGTATGTGTAAATATCATATAATTTCCTATAGGAGACTCTTCCAGGTCCTCGTCTCTGTCCAGGAAACCAGTATTTGTAATCCCAATGTTACGTTATTGGAATCTCATCAAGTTGATTCCAATCTACCACTTTCCATGCAACCCACGGCAAAAATGAAGACACTAAGTTATAATTTTAATCATCAGTGAGTCGAGGGGCTCTAAGTCCTGCCATGACATGGCTTTGCGGATCCAAGAAAGTGACCCTGGGCATCACCCAGTTTTATTCAGTGGAGGAGTGGCTTCAGGAGGATTGACTGAGAATTGTGGGAAGTAGGTGACTACTATGAGCTGAGCTAGGTGTGTGTCCTACATTTACCTCTGCTATATGCAGAAAGGATATGCAGAGAGTAATCTGCATCATATAGTATTTAATGTTTTTGGAAGTCTACTGCTTCATCTTTGAAGTAGTCTTTCAAGACCCAGGAAGTCATAGCACCTATATCGAGGCTCCATCCCACTGGGTAGGATGGAGCATTAGCTCTACCATCCTGTCTCCACCTGGCTCACATTAAGGAGCAAGAGGTTTACCAGGGAAACATGCATGCCACTTTCAAAGACTATCACCAGCACCTCAGCTACACCAATACACATTGCTTATGTCAATTGAAGGATAAACAGAAGTCCTAGCCAGGTCTGTACATAACAACACGAGGAAATAAGATTAGGCTCAGTCAAAATGGAGAAAGTCGCTCTTCTTTCAAGGAAAGCTGCTCAGGTGGTTCCCCAGTCTCCCTAGTGTAAGAACTCAAAAGAAGAAATTAAAATAGAAAGGTATAACACAATTATAAGGAAAGGGAGAACTTATGGATTAAACAACGAAGAAAGGGCAAGGAGAAAAGCTAGAAAACCTGACAGGGGCAAAGCCATATATTTATATGCCCAAGATGCTTAAGGCAATGATCCTGAGAATCGTCAGCACGCTTTTGAAACTAGCAGTAAATTCGTAGATTTCTCACCCTGACTATCTATTTATGCTGATACCTGTGAAGTAAGCCACTGCACTGAAGATAGCAATGTGTGATAGTAGGGTCATGCTTGGAATGTCTGTCATTCTGGTCTTCTAAATATGGACTGTCATGTCATACCAATTACTGCCGTACAGTCTCTCAAGTAAATGTTTGTTCAAAAAGAAGAGTAATTAATGAAAACAAGAGACAAGAAAAAAATGTCACAGGACTGTCCTGTGACAATGCTATGTATGGTTAGATTTCTAAATTTCTTTGTAAAAATATTTAATTTTTTATTCCTTTTTAAAAAATATGTTTCCATTTTTTTCTCTGCATTCTTTAGCAATTTAAAGTTTACCATATCAATACTTGATGGAAAATGCCTGTTTCATGTTATGTCAAATATGGTTGATATTCAGAGAGATAGTGAAGTTAAGCTCAACTGCCTATGCTTTAGGATAAGAGTATCATAAATATTTACTTCTGGAGGGTTAACTACTTAAGTTTGTAGACAAAAATTAGAGAAAAAGAAGGGCCGCCAGGACAGCCAACATTTTGGCCCTAGCCTTTCAAGGTCAGTGAGGACTCAGGACATAAGAGAAGCTGTACTGTAAGATCCTGTAACTCAGATCTGTCCCAATTTTTCTGATCAAGAATATTCTGGGGCCACAGAGGAAAGAGATGGACAAAGTGCCTAAGGAGAGTCACATGGAGTGTAAACATTCACTCAGGTTTTCACAGAGAGCAAATTGGTGAAACAATAGTTGTGACACATCCACCAGTTGACGCTGGTAATAATCTACAAACTGCAGTACAGGATTTCAGGCTAAATCCTGAGATGATATGACAGATCTTGTCAGATGCAAAAGCTATATGTATGTCTTATTATATAGGTCTTGTTTATCTTGGTCTTAACCATCCATCAGAAAAGTATAAGAAGTAGGTATAATAAGTAAAGAGATATTATATGCTGAGCTATAAAAGGCTCAAGTCAACATCTTCTGACATTGATAACTAACAAGTATCATGGAATGGTAGACTATATTGAATTAGTTTGTTGAATTTATGCACCTACAGTATTTAAATGGCAATGGAATATCCACCCGACAAAACTAAATGAAAAAGGGGATACAAATGAAGGACCATTTAGTATCTGTATATGAAAAGTAGTTATGATAGATATACAGTTACTTTCTCTTAATCCAATGAGAAGAAAGATTTGTAGTAATGGTGTCCAGACAGGATACCACGTCTGCATTTTGTGCTATGAATAACGAGTAGAGAGACAACACTATGTGATGTATTAATTATTGAAACTGTTGGAATAATTGGTTTTGAAACTATCTCATTGCTCTTTGTTTCTCCATAAAATAAATTGGAAAAGAAAAAAACAAAATCCCTAGTTCCACAAAAAGTAGTGGAAATTTCTGACCCCTGCTTCAGCATGGATCAGAAATGGCCTGTAGAAATGGCTCAGTCAAAATGGAGAAAGTCGCTCTTCTTTCAAGGAAAGCTGCTCAGGTGGTTCCCCAGTCTCCCTAGTGTAAGAACTCAAAAGAAGAAATTAAAATAGAAAGGTAGAAATGGCTTTACCCTCACACAAGGCTAAAACAGCATAAGATTTCGGCTAAATCTGGAACTTAGACAAGTGAACCTCATAGAGTAGAAGTGTAAGATTGTAATTGGGAGAAGCCACAGGGAAGGGGCACTGGGAGCTGTGTCCTTAGGATTGTTTCATTTTGAGAGACGAAAAACACTCTGAGCCCTGTATGCCAATCCACAATGACATACATACAAGTTCAGCCTTGAAATTCAGGAAGCAAAGTTTTCCTGTGACTCTGACAGCACATCGCATAAGCAGAGCAATGCAGTAGCCATCATTCAGTTTGCAAACATGAATATACACCAGTACCCAAGACAATCCTGACTTTATTCCACACACAGAGCCGGCTCTCACAGAGAAAAAAGACAGGCACACGAGGACGCCGTGTGCTCTCTGCTCAAGACCAAGAAGAGGGCAACAGGAGACAGAAATGGACTTCCATGTACATCTTTTGTCAGTGTCACTCATCTGTACGAGTCATGGCTATTGCTTGACCAATTAAGTCTCTGAAAGCCTGAGAGAATCTATTTTTCTCTAGGTGACTCTCCTTAGGCACACCGTACACTATGAATCACTTTTTTTCTGTGGCCCCATAATCTTCTTGATCAGAAAATTTGGGACAACATGTAGGTACAAAATGTCACAGCAGAGGTTTGCTTATGTCCTGAGTCCTCACTGACATTGAAGGGCTAGGGCCAAAATTTTGGTTATGATTTTAGCCCATCTACCACTCTAACTTGTGATCTTCAAACTTTTGTTGTTAAATATTCAGAAGAGAATCTTAAGGGTATTATTACCCTGATGTACATGGTGATGTGCATGCGCACAAGGTAAATCTTGAGTGGATTTGCCTGTCCTAGTGAGATAGCAACATCTACATTATTAGTTATATATGTCTTGCTTTAACTTGTTCTTCTCCATCCAGCAGAAAAGTGTAACCATACAGTATAAAAAAGTAAAGCTATATTAATATTCTGAGCCCTAAGTGTTCAAGTAAATAACTGACAATGGCCAGTTGTGCTCGTAACTCACTACTTCGATTGACTGTTGCACTACATTGGGTTATTTTGCTAAATGAAACTTCCTACAATCTTTGAACTGGTTCAAATATAAAAAGGTCCTTTAAATTTTCTCCAAATATAGCATCTGTAAGTGCAATGCAAAATGGAACACCCTTCTCTGACGAAACAAAACAAAAAAGGGGGTACACTGAGAGCCACAGAAGCTAGGAAATAGACCGATCGTTTGTAGATGCCAGTAGGCTCAGTACCTAAAGCAAACAAGCTACATCAGTTCTGAGAAAATCATCTGTCTGGTTTGGGTCAGCTATTACTCGCTACACAACCTCAGCTCACATGTTACTAATTTCCTCAAAGTATAAATAAAGGAGCTTTCTATTGTGGAAAAAAGGAAAGAAAAAATACATATATGTGTACAAAGATAGGATACTTACATAGCTAGTTTCTCTAGGTCATTGAGAAGAAAGTTTTGTACTAATACTGTTTAGATATGATATCATATCAGCATCTTGTCCTCTGAATAGCTACTACAAAGTTAACAATATGCAGTGCATTAATTATTGTAACAGTCCTACTAACCTGCTTTGAAACTGTTCCATTGGTATTTTATATTTCTTCTCATTAAAATACATTTAAAAGGGAAAGCAAACCCCAAATGCATGTAGACCCCACCAAAGTCCAGTTGCCCCCCAGCACAGGAGATTATCATATGTCTGTATCCGGGTAGTGAGTGTCCTCAAAAACTCTTTCCATTTTATGCATCTGCCACTGCTTGAAGGGGATCTATGATTTTTTAGACCTGCTCAGCCCTTTACCCCTGGCATCCACAGCATCCTGCTGTCCAGCCAACAAATGCTCACACAGCAAGTGATTGTCTTCTGCGTGTTGCACTGTGTCCCCTCCTTGCCTCACTTTCTGGGGGTACTTGTGGGCGTTGAGTACGTACTGGGCTCCCGCATGGCTCAGAGCTTCTCCAATCTCAAGAAGAACCTTGGCTGTTGAGGGGACACCTCCTTGCATCCAGGTCCTGGTTTCTGGCAGCCAATACAACACGTTGAGGTACAGTGGGTCGGAGTAGTGTCGTTCATCCTACATGGTGGCAAAGCACAAAAAGCCCTGAGAATTGTGCCTACGCACACACTAATGCACCCACGCACAGTGTCTCTCCAGAAAAGCGTGGTGCAGAACAGGAGCAGGCTGATGGTACAAAAGGTTACAAAGATTCTACATGCCAATGGGAAGCATGGTGTCAATCATATTCCAATGAAGGCTGCTATTGACTGTTTGCTTGAAGCTTGTTGCCATGAAAAGTATTACAAAAAAATTGAAAAAAAAGAAAGAAAAATGTGACTGGGCATGGCCAGAAAGAAGGCCACGACTTAGGAGAGTGTTATTGATCCTATTCATGCACAGGATAGAGTTTGAATGTTCCACTCAGTTAGCCGAACACCGGTGTGGACCACAGAGATTACAGAGGAAGGAACTGTCATGGCGTGCATGTGTACTGGGAAGTGGGGGAGCTTAAGAACTCACACCGAGAGGGCATCTCTTATGGGAAGACTTAGACACTGTGCTCCACACCCACCAGGCTGCACTGTCTGTACTGTGCAAGGGCTCAGAGGGCAGGTGGCCTCACACCGAGGACCTCCTAGGTCCTGATTCCCACAGCAAAGCTGGAAGAAGAGCCTGCCCAGCACCCTGAAGATCCCTGGGCATTTGTGGCCCTCTGGGTGCTCAGTGACTCTGTACCCTGATGCCCGTCAGCCTCTTCAGCAAGTGTACATGCTCCGTGTTTGCCCCAGAGACCCCACTGGCCACGTGGAATGCCCTGCCCACTCCCTGAATATCCAGGAGCCCTCTGGGCCCATGCTCCTGTTCTGCTTGCCAGCGTGGGTACTACCCAGGATTTCCTTCTCAGCAAGTACTTCTTAGAAAACTCTGAGAAGTTAACAGAAGTATCTGAGTAGTTCTGGTGCTCCTCTCAGCAAGTCTGCACAAAGAATGCATATGATGCCTCTCGGCTTCTTAGGATCTCCTTTACCCATATTTATTGTTTTCTCCAGTGAGGTACAGTTGCCCAGAATCCGACTGGCTCCCACTTGCTCTGTTGCTGTCTCTATGGAGCGCAATGTACTGAAAAGCCTCTCTAGGCAGTGACCCTGAGAATGGTTTTGTGCACAGCACATGCAGTCATTAAGACACAGAGTAGTGACTCATTTGTCGCATGCTCAGTCCTAGTTGCAGTGTGGCTTTGGACTCTTCATGTGGACATTATTTGATTGAAGACAATGATGGAGGTTTGGAGTCCATTTAGGACAAATGGGTGAAAGTAAATGCCAGTCTGAATATTTTCATCAGTGTTTGAATACACTTCTCTGCACAAGAGAGACAGTAATTACACAGTGGGGTGGTGCAGGACTATCACAGGGTACTTCAAAGAACACACTTTGCTTTGCAGGAGAGCAAGTGAGCACTTAAACAGCTGAAAGTGAGAGACAAGAAAGAAACCTATCAGAAAGAAGAAATAAAGGAGGAGTGAGACAAAAGTTTAAAAAGAAGCATGACTACAAAGGATAAATTTTAGGGCTGTTGTCTCAGAGTGTGTGGAAATGGACCAGCAGTCGCTCTGTCCCTCTCTGCTAGGAGCAGCTGTGCTGCGGAAGATCACTGGCCCTGGCCCTGTGAGCCACACAGTGCCTCCTATGTGCACAGGCCTCCCTATGCTATAATCACCTCAGTCACAAAGGAAAAGCCTAGGTGGTCTCTCAGGATGAGTCCATGGAGGTTTTTGGGAGGAGAGTGATAAAGGATTCTCACATTTTCAAAAGTGTGCAAATGTTCTTGCTGAAGCTTTGCATGTGCTCTCCTGACAGTAAGGCTGATATTGATCTCTCTGGCATGGGTGCATAAACATGAAATTGCCTTAGGTCTGCAGCCAGATAGTGGCCTATTCCTGTCATCCTAGGGCCATGGCATCTGGAGTCATATTTGATGGGGATGTTGTGTTGCAGCCTGTGCCTGGGGGATTCCTGTATGCTCTGTGCACAGTTCTAAGCTTGAGTTCCAAGATTCTGGGTGCCTTTCTCTGTCTGAGGTGCTTGGGCATCCTCACAAAGGGTGCTATCGCTCTGTCACAGGACATGGAGCATTCTCTCTGCTGGCCACCTGGAGCACGGAGGGCAAGAGTGGCCATCAACTTGGGCAGTTGGATACAGCCAGCAGCCACCATCTCACAGCCTGCATCTTCTGCTACTATGGCATTGGCAGAGCTGCATGCAAGGCTCCCACATCAGAACCACGCTACAAGTTGAGGGTACCTCCACCTCCAAGACAGCAGGGTTCTCAGTGAGCTGGTTCTGGGCCACATCCTCTCTCCTAGGACCCCCTGCTGCCCCTTCCCAGCCTGGCCAGAATGCCAGGCTCCAGGGTCTGGTGCTCTTGACCACCGGGGAGGTCTCAGAGCACCCACAAAAGAAAGGACTGTTCATTCCCAGTATTCCAGTGAGCTCAGTGTGGGAGTATTGCCTGAAGACATAGATTGCGAGACGAGAATAAGCTTGCAACCTGCATCTGTGCAGGGCGGGAGAGCACAGTATGGAGCTCCAGGTGCTGGATCACATTTACTTTTCTGTGTGCTTTAGGTGATTCATTCACAAAAACATTAACTTTTCCAAAAAGTTCCAAGGCATTCAATTTCTGCAATCCTGGGATTTAATGACTCCCAGTCTATAGAGTTTCTGAGGAAATCCATCCCTAAAGCAAGGCAGAATCGAAGTAGTACAGAATTATACTCTTGGCATGAGCTATTCTTTCTATCTCAACACTCACAAGGATCTCTCCAAGTTCCAATCAGGTGTGGGCTCTATAGAGTGTGAGTCCAGCCTGAACCACAGGGTCTTTTTTGAAAGCTTTTCTCAAAAGAACACACAAAGCAAAGCAAAAATATATCCACAGTTACATTAAAAATAAACAAAGCTAATGCAAGGGAAGACTTGCAAGTGGAATGACTGGGACCAAAACCACTGTGCAAGTCACTGTGCCTGAAAGGGGCGGAGGCAGGGCTGCCCTAAAAACTTGTTTCAGAACTGGACAGATTTGTCCTAGGCAATCTGAGCTGGTGCTCCATCTAACTTTTTCCATAATGATGACAAGATGTTCGCCTTGACAGTCTTTGGAAATGCAAAATGATCTAAGGAAATCACAGCCTTGGAAACTGCTCTTGAGCAGAGGGTTCCTATAATCAGTAGCCAAAGACAGGAGAAAATAGATGTGAGACACATTTCCTACTCCTTGTATATAACACAGGTACCTCTGCTTAGGCAGGAGCAAGGGCCACAGATCCCCAGCACCACATGCCAGATCTGCCCCATCCATGGCATACTGAGCTACCATGGAGACCTGGGATAGTAGTGCATGGCTGTAATAACTGCGCTGGGAAGGCTGTAAACAGTAGGATGACTGAATCCAAGCTGAGAACTGAGACCCTGTACCAAACAAACTAAAAACATGCAACCAAATAAATACACGACATGTATGAGAGAATTGAACTGATGTACTTGTGCTACTCACGATGTACAGCACAGATATGTATGAGTGACACAGAACTTAACTGCACATGCCATATGCCACATAATATAAATAAGACATGATCAACACATTTGTGTGCATGGGCAGTGATACACACACGCATGGTCAATTAGGGTCACTTAGGGGCGTCAGGCTGTGTGGCAGGAGCGCAGGCCTATCGGGGCCATACACATGATGGGCACATGGGCCAGCACTCCTAAAGTGCCACAGGTATGTCCCGTGCCATTACCTTGGTCCTGGTGACCCACTGCTTTTTCCTCTGTCCAAGCTCCAGCAGTCCTCCTGGCCTTGCTCCACATACACCATCCAGTGACCCTGTGCACCTTTAGGTTTATACCATGTGGGCATGGAGAACTGAGGCATTCCAAGTACCTGGCTCAAGCATCCTCAGAGTAAACAGTGAGGCCCTGATGGATCTCATTCTTGGAAATATTTGTAGCTCTCCTTAATTCCTAGCAGCCACTTGGGCGAACCCCAAGAGATAATAAAGACGAGAGATAATAATTGAGGTCAGGTGGTGTCCCATGCCTCACAGGATGAATACTCAGAAAAACACTAAGGGTGTTGATTTAGACCTCTGCAAAGTTGAAAAATACAAGGTTACCTTGCCACTAAAAGCCCACAGTATCCAGGCAGGATGTTTTTCCCAAGACTGAGGTAGCTTGACTGCACTGGGAAATGAGCCCTCAGGTTGCCCTCCCATGTAGGACCAATTTCAATCTTGAGTGGCTCCCAACAGACCTGTGTGCACTGCCACAGGGTGATGGCCAGGCCTGCATACTCTGAAGTAAAGATCAGCTGTCCTACAGTGCCCTTAGTTCCCTGGAAGCCTCACAGCAGTAGTATCCACCTGCCATCCCCCTCTACCACACCACTTCTCCCCATCCCACAGCCAAGTCACATCTCAGGGCCAGGCATGACTATACATTCATTTTGCCCCTAGGACTTTTTTCAACTTCTAGCTGTGAAATATCCTAGCTCTTAGCCCATCAGTGAAATTGCTTGTTTCTCTCTGTCTGGGAATATGGGAAAATTCTTTGAGGGTGTTTGACACTCAAGAGAATAGGAAGATAGGAAAGGAGGAAGCAATGGAGCTGATGAGAAGATTTTTGGTGTGGATCACAAGAGAGTTCTGTGTCCCCACTGCCCTGATCTTGGAGCCACCAGTTTTGATGGAAGCTTTGTTTTGGGGGATGAAGGCGCATCAGTTATAATTTCAGGGTCTGAGTGCCATATCTTCAGTTTTTTTGTGTGTATACCTTGAGGTGAATCGTATGTTTGCAAGAGACAGCAGCATGTTTTACACTGGGGTCTCCTTGAGTTCTGCAGTGTAAATTTTGGGAGTGTCAAATTTGGAAAAACACAGATTCCCCTTTTAAGATTTATGCATCAGTAGACAGACAGTGGTCATTGCTGTAGCACTGAAATTCAATTAGGACCTTTGAAATCCCAGCTCTGCTTCTTAGCTCTGACCAACCCATAGCTCTTGAATGGCATACAAGCATGTTTGTTAAGAAAAACAGAAACTATCCATTTCTCGGTGTATGTCTATTATGGACAAAGCCTGCTTCCTGAAAAAGTTAATAAAACATGAATAGAGAGGCGTATTTTGCTCATGAATTGCCCACTGAAACACTGGACTGGGCTGCCAGGGAGATAGCTCAGTGGAATTAGAGGATCCATGCCAAGCGCAGGGGCCTGAGTTCAATACCTGGTACTGCCAAAAAGAAAAAAAAAAAGAAAGAAAGAAAGAAAGAAAGAAAG
>PVKA01047542.1:0-14273 GCA_004027165.1 Ctenomys sociabilis | reverse complement strand
CTTTATATTTCCTATGTGGTCATTGAAGTCTTCTCAGGGTTTATCTTGTAGTCCTGTACATTATTCTGTAGTTCCTTTGTCTGTGTCATCCATGTGGATGAGTCACAGCCAATGCTTGACCAGATTGCTCTCTGTGAGAGCCTGAGAGAAAGTTTTCTCTTCATGTGACTCTCCCCAGGCACACTATAGAACTTCAGTCCTCTTTCCTCTTCAGGCAAAGGGCTCAGATGAAGGTTTTGCATGATATTTGGGTTCTCTTTCTTTCAGATTAGTTTATTTCAATTGATCAGCGGATTTTGTTTGTCTTGTGTTTTCTCTCCACCCCCAGCCCCTGCCTCATTGCCCAAAGACTCACAATTTGCTCACTTAAGCGATGCAAATCATTTAGTAATGCAAAGAATGTTTGAGCAAATGGTGGCATTTGTTGATGAGATTGCAACTATCCTGTGTTTGTGAGCATGACTTTTGGTAAATACAATTTAACAGAATCTCTCCTAAAACCACAGAACTCATTTAAACATTCTTTTCTCATTTCATAATTCAGTCCTGAATTATGAGATGTAGGAGTCACACTGTGCCTTTAACATTATTTATATAAGTAACACGAGCATTTAAAAAACATAATTTGCCACCCATAGCACTCAAAGGATAGAGTGTTGGTAAAACACCTGGCACTTTATGCTTTATGTAAAATAAGTCATAACTTCATTTGTGATATTAGGCTCAAGTTCACAATCTGTGTCCTTGGGCAGGTTTCTTCCACATGCTGGTACAAAATGCATCAATGTAAAATTTGACCCTAAGGTGCAGGACTCAAGGCAATATTGACTTTGAGACTCCATACAGCTATGAAAAATCACCATGGTATGTATTAGAGCCAAATACAAATTAAGTACAAAAAGTCATTATTTTAATTCCCACTGCAGTATTTTACACTTCAGTAGAATAAATTTGCTGTTTAGAACTGTTCCTTCCTTTAAAAATCTTTAAGTCTGAGTCTCTGGCCAATGCTTTATATTCCATCTGCCACCCTTCTCCCAGCTCACTAAATAGGTTCAATTTCATATCTTTCCCTTCAACTGGGGCCAGAAATTGAAGCCATGCTCCTCCTAAAAGGTTGAAATAGCCAATTCTTCACCTTCCACCTTAACTGACACTCATGTCCTTGGCCCTGGAGACCCTCCAAGCACCCTCATTTACAGCCACCACACACACACTTAAAGCTCGATTCCCTCAAAGTAATGCTGGGTAGTGTTTTGCCTTCTTCAGGCTCATTGGACCCTAACCCGCCAGGACTGTCAATGCCTTTGTTCCCAGGTGTTATAGAATGAAATAACATATTATTTTCGGTTTCCTGGCTGACAGCTGTCATGTTTATCACTTTATCTGGGACAATAATTCCTACTTTTTTCTAAAATACCCCACAAGGCATATTCCCAGCATAACTTTCATCTGTTGGAATGTCCAACGCAGGAAGCACACACTTCTCCTCTGTCCCACCTCTCCCAGGATGACCCTTGAGGTATAAAAACACAGTGATCTGTGAATAGTTCCCAGTGTCACTGCTCATCTATTATCATCTATGTGAATTAGTGTTAAGGTTAATTTCAGCCTCAGTACTATAAATTGTATTGTTATTAGGGCTCCCTTCTTTCTAATCATCAGTGAAAACTCTCACAACACATAGCCTATATTGTTCAGTGTATCCTACAGACACATTAAGGCTCTGTACAGGCCTTAACTTATGTGACTATAAAATGCTTTTGTTTGCTTTATTTCTTCACCTATATTTGCATAATTCTTGGGCCCTAAGTGGTGTCTTGGTCCTCCGGAGGTCCTCGAAGTTTATCTTGGGGCCCTTGAATGACACAGTTGTACTCTGTTTGATCTCTCCCTTGCTCCAAGTGGATGCCTCAGTCTTCTTTTTCCCTGCAGTGTAGTGACCCTGCCCATTTCCCTAAGGCCAGTGTGGGGACCAAAGTTAGCCTTTTGCTCTGGAGCTGGTGGAACAGCTCTCAGGGTTCTCTTTTTTCACTGTTCTCTTATGACCTCTAATTTACATGAAAATTCTATGAAATAAACACTATTTTTATTATATAGACAACAAAAAATGAAAAATCAAGAAGGTACTTATGTTTTGTAATGTGAAAAGTTCATTTACATCAGAGCACAGCCTTCTAATTTTGCCTCTGTCAGGAGTAAATCACCTTCTCCATCCTGTGCTGTAGCAGGCACAGGAAAATTCATATTAGTGGACAGGAGAACAAAAGCGCAGACTCTAAAATGTTCCTGTGTGTTGCTGGAAGATAGATCTGCACGTCGCAGCTGCACAGAGCTGGAAAGATCTGTGTGGCAACACAGAAAGGTAGGGCTGGAATAGGATGGACAATAAGGAAATTGTTACCATTATTTGAGTTTATGATGAGATCCTGAGTGAAGGCACAAGTTACAAGCTTGGGTGTAAGATTTAGGGACAGGAAAGGACAAAAGCTAGGGAGTTTGGCGGCTGACTTTGTATTACTGCGGAGAGGAATAAGGCGCGTGAGGCACGGTCTGCAGCAAGGGGGGGACAGGGCTACTCTGAGACGGAGAAGAAGGGAACGGGGTCCCGATTTAAGATGCGCTGGAGCACACAGTGGTTGTCCTTCCATCTGCACATGGACTAAGTGACAGTCAGGAGACAGTGGCGCCTTGCATGGATGAATCGGCCCTCTGTTCTTCTCTCAGATCTTCTCCTGTTCCTGCTGTTCAGTGGATACAGGCCAGCCGGATTCTTAACCAAGGGCTTTGTGGTGGGAAACACTGACTTATGCTAAGCAGTTATGCATACGAGTGGTGTCAAACTTAACAAGTACTTAGAGAAATGACTAATCTGTACCTAAACTATGCCTGCATGGAAATAAAAGAACAACGTGCTCTATTTCACTATCTTTATGTTCTGGGCAAAAGGCCGAATTACTAAGATAAGAAAGATACAATACTTGTTAACATAACTTTTAAAATGCAAGAAGTCTCATAGAGCATTAACAGCACTTTATTGAGGTAGGGTTGACATGCAAAAGCTGTCTGTATTTAACGTATACAACTTGGTGACTTGGGAGGGAAGTACTGGCACACCAGGGAGCTGGGACAGTTCCTGAACATCACCCCTACATTGTCTCAGCCATCCCACTTCTCATTTGCTACTATTGTCATTTTATGGTAATAAATTTAATGTAAGATCTATAATCCTAGGATATTTTAAATTAGGCAATACAACATCTTAAGTATTGTTACTATGAGTAGTATCAGATATTTATAAAGCAAGCATAAAATTTTCAACACTTAAATAAAACTCATTAAAGAGAAAGGAGAGGACACACTATTCTTTCTCAAAAGTGAAGCATGCTTAGTCTGAGGAGGGATTTCATAGCTTCATGCTGCTTGTGGCAGTTATAAGAACAGGGACTGGGACATAATAAACTTGGAGAAATTTATCTAACACCATATACTTACCAAGAAACACTCAAAAAGCACAGAATTATTCATGTAATATTCATTTTAGGTTGGGCTTTTTCATAGACATCTGTAATCCCAGTACTCAGGAAGCTGAGGCAGAAGGATCACTGTAAGTTTTTTTTTTTTTTTTTTTTTTTGGCTGATTCAGGCTATCTAAGGGCAGGTCTGCTAAAACAGGTGGATCTGGGGATCAACCAGGGTCCCTTGCATCTGAATGGGTTTGCCAGAGCAGGCACTTAGACAACTGAGCTGACCCACAAACCCCCTAATATGAGAAACATTTTTTTACTGCAAGTTTTGAGACCAGCTTGGTCTGCAAATCAAAACACCACAAAAAAATAAATGAAAAATAATTTTGTTTAGTGTGATCTGACTATAATGTGTGATCTATGGCTTTAGACTTTAAAGTTGGAGTATTTATTAGGTAATATTTTAGAGTAGTACAAATTTTATTAAGAATTAAAATACTACATTGTGGGAAATGGCCTGACTCTCATAAGATGCTTCTGAAGCATTTCTGGGTGAAACAAAGTTACAAGCACGTGTTTACATGGATATTAAAAAGAAAGCAAAGCAATTTGAAAGAAAGCAAATGTGACAAAGCAATACTTAGTAAAGGCAAAGAGCATAAAATGCATTTTTCCAAATTATTATTTTGTTAATCATGTCTGTTTGAACTTCATCAAAAGTAAAAATTTTAGAGCAATACATATTTACCCAAGCTGTACATATTTACCCAAAATTTATGCATATTGCCTTACAAGGAAATTCTACCAAACAGTTATGGGAAAATCTATTCAAATTCACACTTTTTAAATATATTTTTAGTTTCTCTTGTGGCAATCTTTGTTTTTCGAGACAGGATTTCACTCTGTAATTCAGGCTGGCCTTGAGCTCACTACCAGAGCCCAGGCTGGTGCCCTCCTGCCTCAACTTCACACACACATACACTTTTTGAAGGAACATTTTCTCTATTCGTCACTGGACAAGCTGGATGAGAACACACAGATAATGGCAGGCTCGTTATTTCACAGGGACAGACACAAAAGCCAGAGGAAACTACCAATGAACTGACATCAGCAATGGATGGTCACTATTGGGACATCAAGTGGTGTTATTTTCCACATTATAAATCAAGGGGAAAAGTCACCAGGTTGGATCAGGAGATGCAAAAATAATTCAATAGCACTCTTCCTTTATTTCTAATAAAAACTCCACTCTAGGAAAAGGAAGTCTCCTAGCCAGATAAGCAGGGAGGCAGAAGTTTACAGTCCCCATACTTAGTGAGCAGCACTCAGCACAGTTGATGGCAGGCCCGGAGCTGGAGCAGTGATGAATTCACCTCTTGGCCAGCCCAAGGACAGGGCTCTGGGGACATCCCTCAGCCTTTGACTTTTCACTCTGCCATTGCTTCCAGGGATTTGGGTGAAAGTGGATGTGTTCCAGAGTTTAAGCTCAAGTAAAGTTAGGCTGGAAAGGTGCAGCCCCAGCATGAAGCTAAAATCCTGAACAATTTCAACCAGAGCAAAATGTCAGGGTTGTCTTTTGCCAAAAAGCTCTGTGTTTATTTTCTCCAACATGGTGGATAATTTAGAAACCTACAGAAGTCAGAAGGCAATCTAGAATGGCCTGTGCTGCAAACAGGTTTTCTTGGAAACACAGCACTGGGTGAGGCAGCCCAGGAGCTGTGTGAGGATGCAGGCACTGTCCATAAAGGTCTTGTCTGCAGCATAATCATTAATTCAGGCATTCCAGAGAATATAGGCCCTCAGGTGGAGTATGGGCAAGAGAATAAGAGGTCTGAGCTTCATGTTCTACAAGGAAGGGAGATGCTAGACTTAAAAGGTTTCTCAGAAAACATCTGACCTCAGCTGGTGATAGTATTATGAGCATATAAACCCAGCTATTTGGAAGACTGAGGCAGGAATATCTTAAGTTTTAGGCCAGCCTGGGTGACCCAGACAGACTCTGTCTTAAGAAAAAAAAAATGTGGCTGGGAAGATAGCCCATCTGTCTAAGGGCCTGCCTGGCAGGCACAAGCCCTAAGTTTAATTCCTGGTACCACATGCTGCACTGGCCCCTCACCAAGCTAGCCACTCAAACAGAGCATAGTGGCATATGCCTATAATCCCAGCACTGGGGAGGCTGAGACAGTAGGGTCAATACGAGTTCAAGCTGTGTAATGAGACCCTGTACCAAATAAATAAATACATAAACAAATAATTCTTTTAAATTAAAAAGTCATGTGAGTACATTCTGCAAAGAAGGAACCCTTGACAGCTCATGCTTCAGCTCATTTGTATCTATATTTTGATCTCTGAATGCTCTGAAGTGTAGATATTAATAACCTCACTATAAAAAGAGAAAACTGACTTCCATGGGGATCAATTTGATCCCCACACTCAAAATCGGAAGGGTTCAGGCACACATTTGCTTAACTCCAGCACCCAGTCACTGCACTCCGATGGTGACTTGACGCTGTTTCAGGGGTACTCACAGGGAAGAAACCAAATTTTTATGTTGCTCTATGACAAGGACAAGGAACAGAACACAAGAAGTTGTTTCAAGAATCAGCGCCAATCCCCTTTGTGCCAATGATCTGTCTAAGGAAAGACTGTCCGACGCTGTAGTGACAATATACACAAGTTTGGTGTTAATTTAGAATAAGCATACTCAAAATACCTTAAAAATAAGTGCCAGAGCCATGTGAATATTGATATTATCACTTTGCATCTAAAAAGAAAGCAGCGAGAGCCAGGCACAGTGAAGCATGCCTGTCATCCCATCACTCGGAAAATTGAAGCAGGAGGGTCGCCAGCAGCTGAGGGCCAGCCCGGGCTACATAGTGAGGTCAAGGCCAAACTCAAGTCCTTACTGAGATCCTGTCCTAAAAAAATAAAATAAAAGTTAAAAAAACAAAAAAACACAAGTAATTTGGCTAGGTATGGGGGTTGAGGTAGCCCTAGAATTAGGGGTGACTATCATAGTTTATATCAGACTCATTTCATCAAGCAAAGAAAGTACGTACACAGCTGATTAATTTCTGAAGTTCCTTTCTTTACAATTTTAGCACCGCCCACGTAAAACCTTGCAAGTCTGTGCTTGACCTCCTTTTACCTATTTTAACAAGGACCAAATGAACAATCAAATCCCATGTTTAGTGAAAGCTCAGTTACAGCTTTACAGATTTCTTAGTGTTAATATTGTTTGTGACCTCTGCAAATGAGGAATGCAGAACAAATTCCCTATTTTTTCTTATAAATAATAAAATAATTTTTGACACAGTGTGAATTAGATAAGACTTTAAATGTCTTACTATGTGATTATTTTCTTCCAAGAATTGAGTGCATGTGTTGTTTATAACCCTTGGTGCTCCTTGACCTAGAAAACAATCGCAGCTTGGAAAGAAGAGATTATTTTTGTATCCTTCAGTTCATGTGAACGTGCTACTAGGAGGTCTAAATTTGGCTCCGAAACATGATCTAATGCTGCAAGAATGGAAAGGCAATTGTGAACTGAGATCTACAACACACATAAGAGGAGCATCTCATTCATTTCTGAGATAGCTATGCAGAGGCGCTTCAAATAGTAAAAGACATTTGGATAGACTGGCTTTTCTTTAGGAATTTTCATGCTGCTGCAGTACCTGAATATGCTGGTGATTGGTCTCAGACAGTGACATTTCTCTGTGAATCATGATGGTCTAGATACCTTTAAAAAGACTTCTAAGGGAAATATCAATTCTAAATAGGCCATGTCATTAAAAAGTACATGTTATGTTTTAGAACTAACTGATGATTTTGCTTACTTTAGATGTACCATGAATTATCAGCTAAGTGAGTTATTGTTACATAATAACATATTCTCTAGACTGAGAAATAACTTAGTGATGCCCGCACCAGTGTCCTCAGTATGATTACTGACTCTCAGTGCCCCTGCGCTCCACTTACCTGGCTTCCTCGAAGGACTAAAACCATGCCAACAAACTGCCTCTCTCCTGAAAGTGTACAGGTTTTGTTCTGTTCATTGTCTGCTAAACAATACTGTATGGAAGTATTTATATTGCAGTGGGTACTGCACATAATTCAGAGCTGACTCAGGGCCTGAGGGAGAATGCCCAGGGATTAGAAGACCATTCCAGGTGTCCATGAACTTTCTGATGTGGTCTGTGAACCACATTTTCTCCAAAGTTCTGATAAACTTTGAATAGTGCCATAATAGAGATATAGCATGAATAAATAAATCTATTTATGATTTTTTAATGCCCTCCACAGTGATTCATTTTTCTAAGTATGTCTTCTCTTTTTGAGACAGAGTTTCACTATGTAGTTTAGACTTGAGCTCACCTTATAGCCCAGGCTGGTCTCAAATTCACAGAAATCCTCTTGCCTCAACCTCCTGAGTGCTGGGATTGCAGGTATGAGCCACCATACTCAGCTCAATAGTGGTTTGTAATTGGAATTTGGTCAGAGTATATGTTGCTCATATAGTCTAGAAATATTCTGTGTGTGGCAGCAGGGTGTGTGTGTATGTGTGTGTGTGTGTGTGTGTGTGTGTGTGTGTATGTGTGTGTTGTGCTTAGAATCAAACGCAGGCCCTCACACCTTGTAAGTACACAAGTATTGCAGACCCACTGCCTTTCACACAAATTCTAGATAGAAAACAGAACTCCTACAGGAGAGGATGTGGAAGGGAATAAACAAAGAACTGAGGCATGGAAGGTCTGAGTGACAACTCCACAGATGAATATCATGATTATGGACCATAGCATGAATGAATTTAAAAAAAGAATAATGTAAATTTAAAAAATCAGAAATCTTTCTCATTCTCAAAGTATCTATTTCATCTTTACAAAGTACTATGTAATTTTCACATCACAATAGAAATCACACAATGACTAATGGAGATGTGCCATTCAGGAAATGCGGTAGATATGCAGACAGAGACATTCATTCGCAGCCCTGGATTTTCTCTGTGGTGTTGTTCCAGGTATTTCCCCCTAGACTAGACAAGACACCATGCCACATTTGCGTCGGCTGCTACTGCCACATCCAGAGTCCACTGAACTGCTGCCGATACCCCTTAACCTCTAATTCACAAGTTCATAAAGATAAATACATAAAATTAAAGCTGTAATAAACTACAAAATTGTCACATGCATAGGACGGTGCTGCAGTTCCTCACACCCTCTTCTACCATTAAGGGATGACTTTCAGTCCAGGGCCTCATGGTCCATAGCAAGCTGCACGTAGTCTAAGCCCAGCAAACCAGAATGGCCTAGATGGTTGCTGTGTTTCACTACTTGCACAAATCACTACATTCCCTGCCAGATAACATAACCAGATATCTCTCCGAGTGGGTGATAGCCTAATGTGGTTTCATTTTCTTCTTAGATGTCCCATTCTTGGGCATAACAGTCTCTATTAAATGATATAATGACACCCAGTCTATAAATTTGTACTTACTGATATTAAGTAAATTCTGTGAAGAATTATGAGAAAATTACTTTGTTGAATTGCTATATTTATGAGCTTTCATGGTAAACTTTCCTGCCTGTGGCATAAAGCACATTAGCATGAAATTGTAAGAGGAAGAATTCCCTTTAGCCAAGTGGAAGAATCTCAGTGTCATCTTCAGGCAATGTGACATGATTTCCCACAGATTCTCTACTGTGATTACTCAAGATTATAGAAGGCAGGCAACTGTTTCATACAACTGCAGAAACTGGATACATTTAACTGTGCCAAAGACAATAACAATTTTCTCTGAAATAGAATTAAACGTTGGTGTAGTCTTACCCTTCATCAGGGCTTAGGTTTTTGTAACTGACACAGAACTATTTCAGTGAGAAAAAGTGGCACATGATATGAAGGAAAGAATCTTAATTTTTAAGTCTAAGTTTAAAGAATTCAATGGTTTCATTGAAATTCTACTGGGGTAAGCACAAACCTAAGTGCTTTGCAATATGAAAAATTTACAGCAAGTGGAGAAAGATGAATGTTAGGGGAAAAGTGCAGGCAGGGGAGGGAAGACAGCATGCTGGAAAGTGTAAATAGCCCAGCAGGGTCTGCAGAACTTGCTGTCACCGCACACTAATGCAATTCAGGTAACATTCTTGAGAGCGAGGGTTATCAAAGCTCATGTCACTTTTGCTGACATAATGATCATTCTAGTTGGGGTAACAGAAGGCAGTGGACTGCCCCCCCAGTGAAATGTGTCTGCATTAGTGAGAAATGTGGACATGCTTCAGTTGTGAAGCTTTGAAATCTGCCCAAAATTAGATGTTGCATTTAACTTTGAAGATATCCGGAGGTCCAGGCATGATATGGCAAGACCTCTTCTAGACACGGAAATCAGCATTAGAGTATAAAAATCTCCTCATTGGGGTCTGAGGTCATCCTCCAGTGCATATGGCTCAGGATCAGATTTCTGTTGATAAATTGTAAGCTAAGTACATTTTAAGTGACTTGATTTTACATTGAATAATGCTGTTTTCTTCACAAAATTTTATTTTCCCATGTTTTAATTGAAAAGTATTTTAACCTAATTTACACTACTAGAAAACTTACTATTAGTAAATACTTGTATTTCTCTTATCTGAAGATAAACCAGAAATTTCAAATTTCAAATTCCCATTTGCTTGAATTTACTCCTTCTCACCCCCCACATCACAGACATTCACAGATAAGTGTCCTACCCCTTTTCCCATTGCTGATGTGACAGCACCAAGATCAGGTAAGCAATAAATCAAACAGGGTGTATTAGCTTATTAGTTCATTCATTGCATTAATGGATTAAACCATTCAGAGAGGCAGAGCCTTGATCAACTCCTAAACGTCTTATCTGGTTCTCTTAATAACCCCTGATGGAGATTAAATTTCAACAAGTTTTAGACACAACAGACACCATGCAGACTGTGTTAAACAAAAACATTCATTAAATTATTTCATTTTCATTCTTTAGACCCCTAGTTATTTTTGGAGTCTTTTCATATGCATACCTATCATTTAAAACAGCTTTATAAGTGCCTGTGAGATAGCTCAGTAGACTAAGCTCCTGCTCAGGCAAGTGTAGAGACCAGGATTCAATCCCTGGTACCAGATGCCAGGCTGGCTCATCCCAACCCCACCTGCAGGTGCACTGAGTCAGCCACTGAGACCGTGCATGGTGGCAAATGACTGTAATCCCCGTGCTGAAGAGGCTGAAAACAGGAGGATCACTATGAGTCTGAGATGCGAAGGAGACCCTGTACTAAATACACACACACACACACACACACACACACACACAGTTTTGTATTTATCTTCTGAGCCCCATGAAACTTACTCTATCTCATACCTATGCTATGCCTGACATGTATATTATAAACTTTTTCTTCTACACAGTGGCTTATCCCTTTGTCTTTCCTTAAATTTGATACTCTGCTTTCTTAATTCTTTTACTTTTGTTCATTTATTTGTGTCTTATCTAATTTTTGACTAGTTCAAGACTGTGAACATTTTTCAAGTATGAATTTCTCAAAAACTTCTATATTTTTAAGTTTCATATTAAGTTTATGAATAACTTTAAATTAACTTTTGGTGTATTGTTACACTAGACAATGTTATTTAATTAAGGTCACTTGCCAGATACATCTGCAGGATAGATATAAAAGCAATTAGATTATTTCTCAATTTTTAGATTCTTGGATTCTCAGATAACACTACTTTATGCTTTATACTGTAGTTTGAAAATAATTCCATATTTACTATATCATGAGAATCCTCTAATGTCCTTAGGAGGTAAGAAATCAATTTATAGATGAGAAAACTGAGAGGGTAAAGGACTTTTTGAAGTATTACACACACACACACACGCACGCACGCAGGCACACACACACACATGCACGCACACACAGAAATAGACCTCAAACCTCAGTTGTCACATTCTATTTTAGACCTTTGTAGTTTTCATTTCCCAGAGAGATACTACTTACTGGCAAGTGAGATTCAAGAAAAATCTGCAGGAGCCTCCTGAGGCTCTTGCACCCCATTTCATTAGGGCCCCATGTGTCCACTCTTTAAAATCATGTCTGTTATGAATTTCTCTACATGATGTTTGCAGAGTTAACCTTATACTAAAACCATGCTTTATGTAGTACATCATCAATTAAAACAAATGTGCTGGGAAGTGTGAAGGGCTCCTTTGCCAGTCCTGCTGTCCCTTCCCTTGCCCTCCACAGCACCTCCCACCCTGCACAGAGGAGCACAGGACACACTTTGAGACACTCATATGTCCATTCCCATCCCAAGGCACCCCTCGCTTTGCCTGGTTTTACCAGCTGTCCTCCCCACTTTGAACAGAGGAGATACTACCTGTGTGCCAAGGTAAATCGCATGCTACAGAGACGCTCCCAGAACAGGCTGGAGACAGGTGGGGAAACAAAAGCTGACCGCCTAGATTTTTCTTCTCTCATCATTTATTCAACTAGGGTTTATGAGGGGAGCTTCAGGGAGCATGCAAAGGACTTATAGATGAGGCACACTGGGGACTGTTCCCTTGGCTGCAAAACCAGGAAATAGATTCTCACATGGCACTCAGGTGCAATAATGCTTTTGGACAATACATATTCCTTGTTCAGAAGCTACACCAGGAGAGGTGCATGGTAATGACTTACATGTGAGAAAGAAAGATGTTTTTAATATGTACATAACTTTGATGAATCACTCAATAACATTTTCTTCTTTTCCTTACAGGAGCAGGAGAATCTGGAAAAAGTACTATCGTTAAGCAAATGAAGTAAGTACCAAATTACTTCAAATGTTTCCTAGTTCATGTCTGTCCACGCATTCCACTGTGCTTAAGACAAATGCTTTGAGGGGGCTGATGGGTAGTGTCTTGTGAATCACAGGACCCTCGCAGTTGCTACAGTTGCAAGGCGCAGGCTTTCTGTCCTGTGTCCAAAAGCATAGACCTTAAATGAAGCTGTAACTTCTGTTTGTCTTTTAAATTTTGCCTCTCAACATGATAAACACTGAAAGCAGCTCTTTTTCAATTAGTCTTGCTGGAGAATGTTCTACAGTCGCTTTAATACAGCAGGCACAAGCTATGTATATGTCATTCCACGATCTATGTGTTTTTGAAGAAAGCAGATATTTGCCCCCAAAAGTTTAAATATGTAGTCAGAGCAGGCAGCTACTCTGTCACACAGTGACAGAAATTTGCCATTAGATCACTTGTAGATAGTCCTTAATGAGACAGGAGTTCTTCACCTGCAAAATCTAACCCTAGAACTTTCAGCATAAAGGAAGAAAACCCAGAGGTGAGAGCTGAGCAGGAGAGATGAACAAATGTTGGGCCTTTTGGATGATTTAACTAATCCTGGCAATTAGTCCCAAGATCTGCTTTGTCTCTATCTCTGTCCCTGTCCCTGTCTCTGTCCCTATCTCTCTCTGTCTCTCTGTCTCTGTCTCTGTCCCTCTCTCTATCCCATCCATTTCCCTCTCTCCATCTGTATTTCTATCATCTACATCATTTAGAACATTTCTATTTCTACTTCTATATTCCTTCTACAATAGCTTTCTAAATTTTATCACAGACGCAATATGCAGTACTTTTTAAAATTGCTTGTATTAAGGTTGTGGAGATTCTTAAATCAGTCAAGAAGTTATTTCCAAGTTATTAGGTTAAGATGATAAGAAAACAAAATTATTAATCAAATAACTTAGAGTAATTAATTTTTCAGCTGTAATATCACAACACAAAATACTTTAAATATTCATTTTCAATGTGTTTGCCCCAGCACAACTTTTTTTCTAGAAGTAGCTGTTCACGAGGAGCTGATCATTTGATTTCATAATTTTGAATCTTGTCATTCAGCAAAGATAGAAATTATTTTTAGGAAAAGGCCACTTCTGCATTTTTTCCCCACGTGCTTGCATTATGCCATCTCCGGGGGTCTTGTCCTACCCCTAAGCCTCCCCCCACACCCTCTCCTCCCACACACCCCTTCCTCCTCTCTGTCCCGCTTTCCTCAGCCCTCTCTGTGGTCGACCTTGCTCCATGTGACTCGTGGGCACTGTCTGCCGTCGCATGGTGAGTCCCCGGCTGAGCCGACGGAGGTTTTGCAAAGTGTCAGACCGAGTTCTCTCTTACCTTGTCCATAGATCGCTTGAGTTATATATAGAACTGCTAATAAAGCTTCATTATGTATGAATATAAAATAATATTTTAACTTCTAGTCAGTATACCTGTTGAAAATGAAATGCATATTCAAAATTACCATTATGGTTTTGAATGCATTTTTTTCGTTTATGTTGTGTACTAGTTTCTTTACAATTAAATAACTAGGCTATGTCTGACCAGGTAGATAATGAACACAAAACTTCCATTAAATCCAAATTAACAAATGCAATATGTAATGAATAAAGTGGGGTTAAATAAGAAGTCAAAGGTAAAACCTTATGGGTCCCACTTAGGAGAATTTTAAAAGACCATCGTTGCCATAAAAGGAGGAGGAGTCATTTTGGAGGCTACTTTTCAATTAGTTATTAAAGTCTCTTGTTCTTTCATGTATGACAGGGGATGATGAGCTCAGTGGCGAGCCTGCCAGGGACAGCAGCGCTGCTGTGACCTCTGTATTATGATTTCACGTAGGTCAGAGATCCAGAGTTTAAGTAGCAGTTTCAAGCGCCCCCACCAGCCCAGGTGCAGGGCGTGTTTGCCTTCCAGGACTCTGGACATAAGCGTGCGCCCACCCCCACCCCCACCCCCATCAGAATCACAGAGGCATCAGG
>PVKA01047541.1:0-14273 GCA_004027165.1 Ctenomys sociabilis | reverse complement strand
GGCCGGTCTCAGGAGCTGGGCGGGGGCGGGCGGGATGGAGCAGGACGGCGGAGTCGGTCGCGCTGTCTCTCAAGAGACAGGTTTTTATTTTGAGAAGGAAAAGGGTGAACAAAGGAGGAGGGGGAAGAGAGTATTGTTAGATGGATAGAAGGTAGGCCGAGCAAAGAGAGATTCTTGAATGGCCAGGGAGGAAAGCCTAGATAAAAAAACAGAACTTAGGCTGAAGGAAATCATGCACATAGTAGGACTGCCCCTCACATCCCTGTTCAATTGCTCTCCACATGTGGGCAAAGTCACTGGAGGAATCACCTTTCTACATTCAGCATAGCACCCTCAGATGTTTGAGGCCAGTGATGTTACTCCTGAGAAGGTTGAGGGTAGTCACTTTCCTCCAGTGTCAGCCCCTTCAAGAAGAAGTGTCAAGACCACTGTGACAGCGCAGAAACTAGAATTTCATAACAGCCCCTTGGTGGGTGTTTCCCTACTCCATGATTATTAACATGCTGGTTTTCTGTAAGCCTTAAAATTAGAATACCGGGCCCAAGTTTATTTACAGTGCAGCATGTGTAGGCCTGAACCACACAGCGTGCCCAACAGGAAGTATGTGGAGGTCATCACCACCCTCCGCAGGGAACATTGGCCACAAGGTGTTTAGACAGGGGAGCCCTTAGAAATGAGCACAACATCAACTTTGTCAGTAATTCCAAAACAGTAATATCTGGAAGTGATAAAAATGGCAATTGATAAAAGCTTCCCTTGTTAAATGTGGGCCACACATACTCTAAATAAAATATACCATTTAGGAAATGATTTGTGTTGATAAAACTTGATGGAGTTGTTTTTCCAAATGTCTTCTCCCTGCTGGGAATTTCACACTTTGGCAGGCTCTCCTCAGGCCTCCCCAGTTGCCAGTCTCCTTCTATGACCTGACCTGGTGTTGTTTATACGGCTGTTTACACATGTCTCAACAGCCTTTGCAAAGGCTGTTTAATGATTTTCACTCCTGGCCTGTGCATAGCTCAAGGCAGAGCTCCAAAGGCTGCCACTGTTGTTATGTTTATTTGTGCAGCACCCTCCTCAGCTCCCCTTACAGCCCTCAGAGAAGGCCTAGAAAGTGCGTTGCAGGGCAGTAGACAAGTTTCAAGAGTCAGGCTGTCATGATTAGCAAGGCGGTATAGTAGGCCGCTTAAATAGATATAAACCCAGTGTCTTTCATGGGGATTCACTTAGAACATTCACCTGAGCACTGGTTTTGTGAGTTGCTTGAAAAATCTTTTAGCAATGTCCATTACTGTTCTTTGGGCTTGGTTACCTCATCTGTTAATTGGAAAGAGTAAACTATATATAACTACAATGATTCAACCATCTCAAACAGGCTGAGCTTAGTGGCTTTCCTGTCATCTTAGACAAGGGATATGAATGCACATTAGGAAAGATGGGAAATTTCCTCCTGCAGATGTGTTCAAAAGTGAGAAGTATGGAAAATGCATCTGAATTTATGCTAATTGATGTATTAGAGTGTGACTCAGACAATTTATGATCAAATAATCAAGCAATGTAGATTATGTAGCATGCTATATTAATCCGGGCATTGCTAGCTCTGTCTTTCTGTTTTGCTGAGACAGATGAAACAGTAAAGAAGTCAGGAATCATGGAATGAATGGAGCAGAGTTACAGAAGATGGAGAGCATCTTAGTGAGCAGAACAAGACGGAAAGAAATTCACTCAATGCGTGATGGGCTGGGCCACACACACATGAGAGGGTGTGCTGTGGTGTTGCAGCATTGATGCAGCGGTGGACAGGGCACAAAAGCAATCGACTGCATTTATGCCAGCAAAATTCTGATGTCAGAAGATGAGCCACTTATAGAGACAGAAAGAAAAATATCAAAGCCGATGCCCTTTGGCATTCTCTTCTCATTTTGAAGCAAAAGTGAGACATGTGAGGATCACATGACATTTCAAAAGATGATTCCTGGTTCTTGTAGCAAACAGATTCATAACTATTTGCTTTCATAACTGAAAGATTCACAACTGCCTTAGAATGGAGAGTGTGTGTTCAAATTGTCAATGTGCAAGTCTCTCCATGTCTCCTACCTATTAGTAGAGTACTGTCCTCTCTGACAATCTCTTGCTAAAATTATCACCTCACAGTAGATGGCTGAGTTTCTTGAAATGATGATCTTGGTAGTTATCACTTTTGTGTGTATTTCCCTATCGGTTCTCTGCGCATGTCATCTATCAAATGTCTGCTGTTGTACTAGCACAGTGAATACTGAAATGAATGGGGCATGATTACAGTATGTCTCTGCTTCAAAAAGCTGAAAGCCTAAAGTTAAGCAATGGTTGTTCATTTTCCATGCAATGGAAACAGTACTAGAAAAGATTGTATCTATTACATTTTTCTCATTGATGAAAAATCATTTTTTATGCCAATTTGGGAAACACATGCTCACTTGCATTCCGAACCTTGTGTGGGTGACGCATGTAGCTTCCTTTGAAAGAATTTTTGGCTGATATCTGCCAGACCGATGACCCTAGCTGTACTGGGATCTTTCTGTTCTTTGACTCCTTTCTTCTTGGGATCTTTTCTCCTCTATCTTACTCTCTGGGGCATTGCTGACCTTATCATTACCAAAAACCTCACCTTTATTACTTCTTTCCAGAAGGATTTATCACTGCTGTGGAGAATGACTGCTGTGTATATTCCAGGTTTCACCTTTGTTTTTAAATTGGAAGTTTTATTACAACTTAATTGCCATTGTCTCATCATTATACATGAGAAGTTCATTATTGGACAACAAAAAATAATACACAGGTGCTATAGAATGTGCTCTTCACCAGGTACTCTTGGGATGGGGGAAATGTGGAATGGATGTGTGTGTATGTGTATATACACATGTATGTTAGTTTGTGTATCCTTAACTTTGTGGACAAGTAAATTAAAAAGAGATGAATGTTTAGGCAAAAAATAAAATAACAAGATTTGGTACAGAAAAACTGTTAGATGGTTAGAGGTTTCACTAGAAATGAGAGCAAAACATGAGAGAAAATAATCGATGAGAAAGAATAATTGATGAGTGTAACAGTCAAAGAACAAGGTTTCTAATAGAAAAATGAAAAGAGAAATTCCAAGGTCAATTTCTTCATGACCTTTAATTTTTCAAACAAGAAAAATTCTGCATAACAGCTACCTATGCAAAGTTTGTTTTGCTCCTCTGTCAATTCACTGTTACTCAAAGATGAAAGCTTTTGTAATCTTTTAAAATTCTTCAGCTTCCTTAGAGAACTAGGCAAACTGCTTTGTAAGTCAGCAAGAAATCAGGACCATAAGATTTAAAAATTAGGGCTGGCAAGATAGCTCAGTGAACAAAGTGCCTGCTTTGGCAAGCACAGGGACCAGCGTTCAATTGTGGGTCTTGCAATCCCCACTGGCCCCACTCCTGGGGCACGCTGAGCCAGTGAGAGAGTCTGTGCATGGTGGCACATGCCTATAATCCCAGCAGTTGGGAGGCTGAAAACAGGAGGATCACCACGAGTCTCATCTGCATAGTGAGACCCTATACCAAATAACAACAAAACAAAACCCCAAAAGATTTAGGCAGCATTTTACCGACCTCAGGTAGAGACAGTCCAGTAAACTTCAACTTTTTTTCATTACTCCCTCTGTAGGATAATTATTTGTGGACTTGTACTTCATGCCTATCATCAGCAAAAGGAGGGAACTTGTAAGTGGCTCTGTGTTCAAGAAAAAATGTCCCAGTTGTGGCTCACTGCATTAAATAATCCCTAACTATTGGTAAAATCAAAATCATCTGGTTAGTATCTTAATTCTTAATTTTGAAACCATATGACAGCTACTTACAAAGCACTGTGATCAGTGAAAGAAATAAATTACAGTTATACATTAAAATGGCCTTCATCACAGAAAACTTTCCTAGATTCACCTGATGGAAAGCAGTATTGGCTACAATTACAATGATTTGTATTAGGATAAAGAGACATATTCTTGGACTATTCCACTCCTGTCTGGCCTTTAAAATAATGTTGTTTTAAACCAAATAAGACCTTGAACCTGAAAGTGCTTTGAAAAATAAAGCAGTGTTGTAAACTTAGTCACCTTTATCTATTTATTAGTCATAATTGCTGTTAATGACCAATTTGTATGTATGTCATTTTGAACCTGCACATTTGTCAGCATTCTTATTTAAACTCCACCATAGCGCTACTTAGGCTCCGCAGCTGTGTCTATGGTATAGATAGGGTGACCTAGGATTAGTGAGTTTTAGCAACTTGATAAGAGGGCAAAAGTGGGTTATTGCTCTGATGTCTGATTCCAAAGTTTCAGCTCTTATGAATTTGCTCTCAGAGTTCATAGAAGATCCCATCCATGTGTCTCTTTGCCTTCTTACCAGTTTTCTCTGTCATCAGTATGTTTCTACTGTTGGTCATCTGTCAGGTGTATTTTCCTCTGATGATTAGTGTGCATAGTATCAGTGATACAAAGCAATCAAAGGTACGGATAATTAGAGCACAGGCTGATAAGTGCTTTGACTGGAGCTGGCTTCTTGGACTGGCAACCTATGCAAGCACATGGTAGCCTGCACCTGGAAGAACTCCATGCTTGGCTTGATGTTCTATTGTTGTTCCTTTGAAATGCTTGAAAAATATTAAACAAGGCAACCTACCTTCTTATTTTGCTTTGAGCTCCAAGAATGCTGGGGCAGGACCAGGTTATGACAGGAATACAACTGGCATATATTGAGAAAAGTTCTTGAAAGTTCTTTCTGTGTTTATTCTAGAAGCTCAAGAATGATTTAATCAAAAAACAAAACAAAACAGGAAGTTTATGTCCCTCCAAGGGGCAGGATATGCAGTCTGGCCTGGAAAGGGTGATGAATCTGGTTAGAGTCAGCACGTTTCCCAACCAGGGAAAGGACCTGGGAAGCTGTTGGCTGGGGAAGGCATGGCAGCTCATCTGCACAGTTCACTGGGAAGAACGAGTGACAAGGTGGGCCAGGGGGAGCCCCCTGCAGGAGCTGCACCAACCTCCATGGCAGAAACTGTGACAGCAATGAAGTGGTGTCTCCGTACTGTGAGTCTTTCACCCACCGTGGAACAGCATAATATTGATTTTGGTCAAGTCTTTAGGTACCAGCATGAAAAACAGGATGAAACAAACAGAAGGTTTAGTTGCCCAAAGGCATGATTCTAAGTACTGATCCACATTAAACCATTCAGTTCTCCCAACTTTGCCACAAGACAAGTACTGCAGAAAATATCGAACTTCTTCATTTTTCAGATGAGGAATATGAAACAAAAGGAGGTTAAATAGCTTTACAACATCATCCAATATACAAATAGTAAGGATAAGTTTTGAATTCAAGTTGTTCATCTCCATAGTTTTTGCTCCTAGATACTTCAGTGTATTAAATACTAACATTTCTGACTGAAAGTGACTGGCCCCTATGGTCTGAAGTCACCACCACTTCTGACTTGTTTCTCGGATGTGCTCTGTCTTTAAGATATGGAGGGGCTGGGGAGATAACGCAGTGGTCTAGGTGCCTTCCTGGCAAGCACCAGAACCAGAGTTTGATCTCGGGTACTGTGCTCTGCCACCCAGAAACCATGTGTTGTGGTGCATACCTGTATCCTAAGCACTGGGGAGGCTGAGACAGGAGGCTCACTGTGATGCCTTGCTGCATAGAGAGACCCTATACTAAACAAACAAACAAACAAACAAACAAATAAATAAGAAAGATGTGGAAATAGGCCACACTACTTCTACTGCTGCAGAGGCTATATTTTCCAAAGATGGACACCACAATATATCTTAAGCTACAGGAATGTCTTGAGTATCCTTCTATGTGGACATGAAGTCTGTGTCTTCTTCTGCCCTGAGCATGGGTAGCAATATGGTTATGGCACAAGTGATGCTACTAGACTCATAGAAAAAGGTTCCCAGGAGCAACGCGTCACCTGTCTGGTTCTCCTGGTCTGCTAACCCTTGAAATCCAGTCATGATGTGGTGAGGAAAGAGAGAGGCCACACAGAGGTGTCTTTATAGTAAGGTTCTGAAGTCCACAGCCAAGCTAAGGGCACAGCTGATAGCCAGCATTTTCTCTCCAGACCAGGCATGAAGAAGCCATCTGGGTGACTCTAGCCCCAGCCCTCAGTTTGACTGCAACCAAAGAAGAGGTTCCTACCAAAGATTGCCTCTGCAAGCCCACTGCAAGCATCACATGATTGTTGTTATCTCGAGATATTAAATTGTGGCCTAGAAGTTCTCTTCCAATTACTTGTTGCCATGGTTCATCCTGGTGCTAGACCAAAACACATATCCATTATCTCTCTGGCACCAAAGTCAATGCTATTCTGATCCAGTAGATGAGAGATATACACAGAAAGGGAAGCTAAGGAAACAGTTCCACTTCTGCTCCACAGACTTCAGGAGAGATCTGAGGAGCACAGGAACGAAGCTGAACTCAGGTGAGAGAAAAAAAAAATGAAATCATTCCATAGCGCTGGATAATTGGAAGAGACCTTTGTGCTTGTTTGTTCTGTCTGCTTTGCTTTCACTTTCTTCTTTCTCTCTAAAATGTTTCACAGCAGACAGATATCAAAGCCTTCTCCACTACATCTACAGGCTCTCTCTGCTCACATTAGTCTTGTTGTTTTGCCTTGTACGTGACCATAAGCCTTTTCTTCAGAGCAGGGCCCAACAAATGCTTTTACAAATAATCCCCTTTGGGGCATTTGATCTCTTATGCCTGTATTAGTGTTTTCTATTTATTATCTGATAAATTTGGGTGAGTAGAAATATATAATTAAATTCTCTCTGTTGTTGGTATTCATCCTGGACCATTAAGTTTGTCTCATAAATCTTGGAGTATGTTTCTCAGTGAGAAAATGCAGGCCAGTTCATCCCCAGTGGACCAAGTGTATTACCATAAAAGGAAGAACCCTGGTAAGAAACTAGATACAACTTGGGTACAGCCCCAAGATGTGGTTCTAATGTTTAAATTGGAGTCCTCAGGTGCCAGTGGCAAAGACAAACTGTGTGGAGAACAAATGTACGCTGTTTGTAAACAGAGTTTGCAAAGATAAACCTGTTCACTTCCCGTATGCGTTTTCCAGCTGGATCTCATAAGCAATTTCCCCAGGGTTCGGCTTTGCGCAAGCTGAGCAGTCCCCCCTGCAGATTAAGCCTTGCTGTGTTAATGCTTAGTACACCTCTAGATTACGTTACAATCTGGAGGTTCCACATGCTGCTAGGAGGGGGGTTGCCTGGAAAAGGTGTAATAATTGGGATACTTGCGTGCCCTTGTTTAGTTTCTTGACTCCTACCAAGGGCTATTTCAGGCACTTCTGAACGTAACTACAGAAGTCATCTATCTGTAGATTCCTTGCTCTGTCTCCTTTCTGGGTCAGCAGTGAAAAAGCTCCTCAAATACCAACTACCTGCACAAAAGTTACACATTCTTAGTTAACAGAAACAGAACTGAACACATTCTGTGACTCAGAATAGCAGCAGGAGGTGTCAACAGGAAGATTAACAACCTTAGGTCAATGCAAAAGTTCAGCAGCTTGTCTTGTCACCCTTTGGGAATTAAGACCTGTCTAGGAAAGGTGTTCGCCTGGAAAGTAGGTGTTTTCTATAATTTGATATATTTGTAAGACTAAATTACTGAGCAGCCCCAAACACAGACAAAGTATCTCCTTAGGTACTAGTTATAGAAATACCTTCTGTAGCACCTAAGGTGACCAGCCATCCTAGTTTGTCTAGAGCTGAAGTTTCCTGAGATATAGAATAGCCAGTGGTAGAATTAATAAAGTCCTAAGAAAATCTAACAAGAGTTGGTCATACTGATAATTACTGGTGACTTCACAAAGTTACATAAGAGAAGTGAATGTTCTGGAATCAAAGTATTGCCACAATATTTGGTTGAACACTATGTACACATTTATTGTGTATTTCTCATCTTCATATATTTCTCTCTGTTGCCATATTACTATTAGGTTACACTGAATGAGCTTGTTGGTAGTTGTTTTCACGCACTCACACCAAAAGCTCACTTCCAAAAAACCCAGCCTTTTTAGTGCTTCAAGCTATTTTTATTTACGTGTATTTTCTTGGGCTCTGTTTTGGATATTTAATGTGTATTAATTTACTTAACTATCCTCACAATCTTTTTAGAGGGTTGTTCCACCATTTGATAAGATCAGAGACTAACAGCTTAACTCATCTATGACATGGGAACCACAAATTACAAGCTACGCTTTCATTACCCATCAAAGGCCAAATGTCTGTAGTTCTTATCACAAATTTGTAAGACAAGGATAACTGCTCTCATCTTACAGATTAATAAGATGAAGTACAGTGAGGTTACATGATGAACTCAAGACTTCAGGCCTCTCTTTGAGCACATCTTAGTTCATGCTTTCCTTCATTAAGCTGATTTTCCAAGAGCATGCTAATTTAGAAGTGATTTGATTTCCATGCACTTAATTAAGTACATTTTTCAAGATTTTCACTGTGAAAAAAAGTTCAATTACATAGAAGCATTGAATTGTACTATGACCTTCTCTATTTTTATAGTCTAAATTCTATAATTAGCATTTTATTATGTTTGTCTTCTTATGCATGTAACCATCAAGTCATCTCTTTCTGATACATTTCAAAACGAACTGCAGTTAGAAACACCCTTACAAGTTGAAATAACTTCTGTAGCATTCAAGATCAGCCATCCTAGTTTGCTGAGGCCCTAAAGTTTTCATCATGCATACGAATAACAAGAATTCAACACTGGCTTACAGATTTATTTCAAAAGGTTAAATTTACACATGAGTAACACTTCTTTTTAACATAATGCACTGACGATTTTTTTTTCAACAAAGGTAGTGCAAATTAACGATATACAAAAAGTGTATTTGTCCTGGGGCATGGAGAAACATACCTTATCTCTTAATCTTCTCTACTTCACCTTCTTCTTTCTCCTCTTTCCAAGCCCTCCATTTCCAGGTTCCTTTCCCAATTGCAAAAGGCCTAGCTCCCTTTTTCCTCATGTCTTTTAATTTGCTCTTAACTTATTTATACTCTGATTCTCTCATGAAAAAAAAATCATGGGATATCTAAGCCTCTGATAAATATCTAAGTACTAAGCCATTTAATGACCCCTAACAGTCCTGTATGATTATGTATGTTTAATAGGACAGGTTTCATCATTTCCATCATCCCAGGAAGATCAAACTCCTCTCATCCTTCCTTCTTCTCCAGAGACAACTGAGGCTCTAACTTTGTTCATCATATTGTCCCTATCTATTTTCAAATGTTAGATAAAGGGAATCCTAAAGAACTAGTTAGGGTGAAGCTTATTTCACTCAGCAAACATTTTTGGAGATTCAGTCACAGTTTTTGCAAACACGCATCTGTCATTTCTTTCACTGCATTCATTGTGGCATGAATACAACCGGATTTTGTTTATCAATTTTCCTATTATGGGTAGATAAATGAGCTGTGGACGTTTCCAGTTCTTTGCTATTAGGAAAGAAACTGAAAACAATATTTCATTCAGTTCTCTCTGAGGGGCTTTTATACACAGATTGCGTTACATAAAATTTTCATATATTCTCAATACAAATATTTTATCAAATACATCTTAAAAATATTTTCTCTCCCTATTTGGATTATATACTCATTTTCTTTAATGTCTTTGTAGAATTTTATAACTTCACGAAGTTTGTGAAAAAGTTTGATACCTTCTGTGTCATGACAACAAATCGTTGTCTACCTCCAGGCTGTGAAAGACTTTGTTTCTTTAATTATTTATCTCTCATTTTATTCTACGTGTTAATGGAAAATATTTTGTACGATATAAATCTTGTAAATTTATTGAGGTTTATTTTGTATTGTGATGTATGATATATCCCTAAGAATGCTCCAGGTATACTTGAGAAAAATACTAGACAGATTACAAAATACAGTGATTATTTGAATGTTTAAAAAATTTGTTACAGTAAGGACACATTATTATCAATCTCACTCCAGTACTAGGCTTTGCTTCGAACACATTTATTCCATTATATCTTTCTGAATAAGTTCTGGAAGTCCCCTTTATGAGTGTCTTTGCAGGGTCTTGACTGCCTCTATATTTACAGCAGGCTCAAAACATTTGCCTTTTTTTCATGGTTATTTTGATGTTGGAAAAAAGCCAGAAGTTTCATGATACCAGATCCAGTAAATAAGGTGGATGAGGACACACCATCGTGTTTTAATGTGACAGAAGTTACCATAACTGTTTAATCAACAAGGTGTGATTGAAAAATATAATGAATGTTTAAACTGAAAAAAAAAAATAAAGTACAAGACACAGTACCTCCTTAGAGTGCTCAGCATAGCCCCCTTCCCTTCCAACACACTTGTCCTAGTAAGCGTGCCAACCTCGCTTTGGATTGAAAGGTTTAACCACTGATGAAATTTACACCTGTCATTCTCTCATCTGCTTACTATATCTTATTTGTTCCTCTATATTTCCATTCTTCTGTCTTTCTTAAACAAATATAACATAGTAACTCCATTCTCACATATTGATTCTCTTGTTTTTCTATTGTATTTTTCAGCTATTATACCGTTAGTTGTTATGGGATTGGAATTCAGCATCTAAATTTAAATACTCTAACTCATATTATTACCAAATCAATCTCAATAATATGCAAAACATTTAGTTCTATAAAGCTGCATTTCTTTCTTACTCCTTTGTAATTGTGTGCATTAGGTTCCTGTCACTATGAAAAAAAATCTTAGCTACTAATATGTAAAGAGAAAAAAGGGTTTTGCCTCACAGTTGCAGAGGATTCAGTTCATGATCAAGTGGCCCTGCAGAGGATTGCTCAAAGTTTGAGACCAGCAGAGATACACAGTAAGTTCAAGGCTAGGATGTACTACATAATGAGACCCTGTCTCAAAAAGACAAAAGCAAGCAAACAAACAAAAAACTCTTGACATTGGCCTTGCAGCTTTGGGTCTGTGGTTCGGTAGCACCTTGTGGTGGGATCACGAGAGAGAGAAAAAATGTTCACACCATAAATTGCAATGTACATTTATCTCAGACTGTAAAAATTGCTTGACTATTTCTTGTACAAGTCTGCCAGCAACAAGTTCTATGTTGTTTTTCTATTTTCTTTTGTTTTTCTTATCTGGATATGTAGTCATTTCTCCATTACTTTTAAAGGTTAGATGGCAAATTAATTTGCTAGATGGCAAATTCTTTTGGAGCAGTATTTTCTGTATTTTTACCCACCACCCTCCAGAGTTCATGTTGTAAGAGTAAGTCACCTATTTCTTAAATTTCTTTTGAATATGAACAATGGTTAAGAAAAACTATGAATGCTTAAACTTTAAAAACATTCCTGCTTGCGTCAAGCACTCTTATCCCATTCCTGTTGCCCCTCTCCGAAGCAGTTGTCAAAGTCCTCTTCCATGCTGGGCTGCTGTTGCACTGTTGTGCTGGTTCCAATGTCCTGAACCAATTCCAAACATTCACCTTTTTGTTCATTTTGGCTTTGGAGAAAAGCCAGAGGCTGCGTGGCTCCATGCATACAGTGGTAGAAGCAACACCATCAGTGTTCAAAGCCTGTTTTTGGAGTGGATGACATTTATAATATTTTTGTAAATCAAACTTCATACAGACCTTCATAAAAGAGGACTTCCAGAACTGCTTCAGAAAGGGCTAAAAGTGAAAGGAAAACTGCTTCCAAAGTGAGGGGGATTGTGCTGATGCAGATACTGGCAAGGCGTCTTTTGCTGCGGTACATTTTTAATGCATGCATTCAGGATACTTTTGGCATTTATTAGTACATGCTTGCTCTATGTAGTGACCATATGTACAGTGGGCATTTGGTGTATGTACATAATGTGTCTTGTTTTCACTACCTTGCCGTCCCTTTCTTCTCTCCTCTCTGGCTCTAGCTCCTCTTCCCAATTGCAGAAGATCTAGCTTCCTATTTGTATTATTTGATTCTTTAAATTAGTTTTGCTTAGATGCATAAGAGACACTGTATGATATTTATGCTTCTGATGCTTGTGTACCTGATTTCTTTCACTGAAAATTGTGATCTCCAGGTACATACATTTTCCTACATGTGATGTGAATTTATCCTGCATTATGGTTGAGTAGTACTGTATTGTTACAAATGCCACTGCTTCTTTCTTCATTCGTCTTTTGGTGAGTGAAGAGCAGCTCCAAGACCTAGCTGCTATGGATGGAGCTTCTATGAACATGGGTGTTCATGTACCACTGTAACGGGTTGCCTTTAACTTTCTTAGGAAGGTGCTTAGAAGGGGCAGGGTTGAATTGAATGGGCTCTTTATTTTTATTTTCTCTGTATTTCCACATTGCTTTTCATTGCTGTTGCTTGTGTTTGTATAGCACCAACAATGTGGAAGGTTTCCTTTTCCCCGCACCTTGGTAGCATGTGTTATCATTTCATTTATCTGGCATAAAGTGTGCCCCTGCTCCCTTCTGCAGCAGTGCAAAGAATGTGAGATTACACAGAGTCCATGTCTACATTAGCCTCCAAGAAGGCCCAGTGGGACCACTTTTACCCGAGGCCCTTCAGCATTAGAGAGTCTCAGAAGGAGCAGCCCCAAAATGAAGTTTCTGTGGCTTGTATTGACAGAACCATAAAGCAAAGGTAGCTCTAGGGCCAAGGCGTGAGACCATCGAGTCCGAGGGCCAGAGAGCCATGGCGACAGCCCAAGCTCTGATTAGGCACTGTACGAGGGTACACCATCACATTGCACAGTAAGCACACAGCAGCACAAGTGTAACTATGTCCAGCAGAGACATGTGCTACTTCTGGGATTTGTTTACATCTGAATGTTCCTAATGTGAAGTTTGCTCATATCTGTTTACGTAATGCCTCACAGCCTGTAGGCTTTGGTGTTTCCCTTTCAAGATGCCACTTTCAGACTTTGTTCTAGCGCTGAAGGACAATCCTTATTTTGGGGCTGGATTTGGGCTAGTGGGTGTGGGCACAGCCTTAGCCCTAGCCCAGAAGGGTGCTCAACTGGGACTGGTGGCATTTCGGCGGCATTACATGATTACACTGGAAGTGCCTGCTCGAGACAGGAGCTATGGTTGGTTGCTTAGCTGGCTCACCCAACACAGTTCCCATACTCAGCACCTCAGTGTTGAGACTTCATACCTTCAGCATGAGAGTGGCCGTATCTCCACCAAGTTTGAGTTTGTTCCCAGCCCTGGGAACCACTTCATCTGGTATCAGGGAAAGTGGATCCGGGTAGAAAGAAGCCGAGAGATGCAGATGATAGACTTGCAGACGGGTACTCCTTGGGAATCTGTTACCTTCACAGACCTGGGCACTGACCGCAAGATTTTCTTCAACATCCTTGAGGAAGCTCGAGAGCTAGCCTTGCAACAAGAGGAAGGGAAGACAGTGATGTACACAGCTGTGGGCTCTGAATGGCGCTCCTTTGGTTATCCACGCCGGAGGCGGCCTCTGAGTTCTGTGGTTCTACAGCAGGGTGTGGCTGATCGAATTGTCAGAGACATCCGGGAATTCATTGATAACCCTAAATGGTACATTGACAGAGGTATTCCCTACAGACGTGGCTATCTGCTTTATGGGCCCCCTGGTTGTGGAAAAAGCAGTTTTATCACAGCCCTGGCTGGAGAACTGGAATACAGCATCTGCCTGCTGAGTCTTACAGACTCGAGCCTGTCTGATGACCGGCTTAATCACCTGCTGAGTGTGGCCCCGCAGCAGAGCCTGGTACTCCTGGAGGATGTGGATGCTGCTTTTCTCAGCCGAGACTTGGCTGCGGAGAACCTTGTGAAGTACCAAGGTCTAGGTCGTCTCACTTTCAGTGGGCTGCTTAATGCTTTGGATGGTGTGGCTTCTACTGAGGCACGCATTGTGTTTATGACCACGAACCACGTTGACAGGCTGGACCCTGCTCTCATACGCCCTGGGCGAGTGGATCTGAAGGAGTATGTAGGCTACTGCTCACACTGGCAGCTGATACAGATGTTCCAGAGGTTCTATCCAGGGCAAGCACTTTCCTTGGCTGAGACTTTTGCAGAACATGTCCTTCAAGCTACAACCCAGATTAGTCCTGCCCAGGTACAGGGCTATTTCATGCTGTATAAAAATGATCCTGCAGGGGCAATTCATAATGTTGAGTCTCTAAGGTGATTGACCAGGCCATGCTCAGCTCTCCTTTCTGAAGAAATCAATAAATACTTGCCACTCTG
>PVKA01047540.1:0-14274 GCA_004027165.1 Ctenomys sociabilis | reverse complement strand
CCTGAGCTTCAGTCCTTATTTTCTTCTCTTTGTACAGGGAATGTTTTCTCTTGTTTAGGTGCCTAGATGTCCTGGGACATGGTTAGGGTATTTACTGCTGTTACTGATGTTTTCAGTTGACTTACTGATCCATTAGATTGAAGGCTGCCTCACAAAAGCAGGTATAAGTACCGAGTTTTCATCAAAAAAACAAAACCAATGATTTCTACTGTACCCACTTACCCAAAGTAAAGAACTAGAATGACCAGAGCTTCTCTTTCATCCTGTGCTGAAAAGGGACCTCCCAGGTAGAATATGCAATACACAAGCTGTGTGAAAGGAGGTGTGGAGCTTCTGTGTGTAAGCAGGAAAAGAAGGTTTTGATTTTGTAAGTAGCATTTAGCTTTGGGAAAGGTTGTTCTGATGCTGTCATCGCTAATGTAGCCAAGCCGGATGCGCTTCTAGTAATACCTTAGCATTAAATCTGGGCTTTGCTTGTTTCTCCGTGCCTCTTCCTACCTGACCAGAAGGCAGCATCCATCCGTGTCTAACACAGGCCATCCCATCCCCCAAGGGACAGATGCTTAGATCATAAGTCCACCTCTGTGATCTACAGCGGCACAGGCCTGTGGCCACAGGTGCACCAAGCATCTCAGTGTCTGTGCCCAGGGAAAAGGCGCTAGCTAAGTGTGAGAAGCACATGCTGAAACTCCAGGAGGTGGCCTTGGGAGGGGAGGTTGAACTTACCTCCATTAAGGTAAATACAATGTACTCAGGAACAAATGTTGAAAAGCCAGCCAGGAGCCCTTCGCCTGCTGCCCTTCACTCACTGTTATCCTACCGTTTCTTTTGATTTGAGGGAGAATCTAGCTCCGTAGCCCAGATTGGCCTCAGCCTCACAATCCTGCTGCCTCATCCTCTAACTCCTGAGATGACAGGCACAGGTCACCACACCCGCTTATGGCTTAGTTTTCAAACTACAGATAGAAGAAAAAAATGACAGTATCTTTTGCACACAGTCAGGAACATTGTGAGGGAGATGAACTGAACTGTGTAAAGGGCTTTGATTCATGCACAGTTGGCAGCGCAAGCACCATTGGGAATATGGCTAAAACAGTATCATTTGAGGTTAATGTAAAATATGCCATACATGTGTTTATTGCATGGATGTACCTGATTATAGCCTGGTTTTTCTCTTGGCTTTAGGGTGACGTGTGTTAAACAAGGGGTAGTGCACAAGCTGTTCAGTTTGCTCTTACTGACATTAAAAAACGATCTCCAGGCAGGTGGGTGAGCTCTTAGAGGGGCCCTGTGTCTTAGCTGCTCATTCTGGGGAGCAGAACACCCTGGGCACAGGCCATGAACTCACCAAGGGTATACAGTTGGCTTTCCCCAGGCCAAGCATCTTTCCTGTTGTGAGACACACACAAAACCATGGCATCTTCTTGTGCTTCCTCAGTAATGGAAAGCAAAGCCCTTCAGAAGCAGCACCTGCGAACCAGATGGCATGGAGTCTGAATCAACCAACCAGATACAGGGAGGGAGACGGTAGTTCTCTGCTTGCTCAGGAGGAGGTGTGCTGGCCTTTAGCTCCACAACTGTGGCACTTACTGACACTCTTCTTCCTTTTCTTTTTTAATTTCCTTGAGACAGGATCACACCATGTAGCCCAGGCTGACCTTGAACTCACAGCAGGCATCCTGCCTCAGACCGCCAAGTGCTGGGACCACAGGCGTGCATCACCATTCCCACCTCTTCCTGATTTCTGAAGTTGCTGAGTGTGGTGTCATGCCACCAGGACAGAACTGGCCTGTCTCTATATGAGAGAGCATCTGTGTTTTTGCTAGGACTCTTCAGAGCAGAGCCCCTGTTCTCAGAGTGCAGGACAGGGCCCAGGAATGGAGCCAGAGGTCACAGGAATAACCTGAGCTATAGCAAAAGCGAGGGTCACAGAGGCAGGGGTACAGGGCACCTAAGGGACGGAATGTGAGTGCCATCCAGAGGCTGTGCCCAGATGTCAGCTTGCAGGGCTCACCCTTAGTACAGAAAGAGAAATTCCCAGGATGACCTTTGAGGTCCTTCTGGTCCCAAAGGTGGACTGCACTGGAACAGGTGCCTGGCTGGAGGTTTAACCTTGGTGCTGCACCACAGTGGATGGCAGACTGACCTCCACCCTGTGAGCCCGAGGTCAGAAGCGCTCAGTGGGGAGGAGTTGACTGATTCTGTCTTTCTTCACTGTGCTGCATGCCTGTGGAGATCAGAGCAGGGTCTCAGGTGTGACTGAGATACACATAACCATAACACAACACATGTGAGTCCTTCCCTGTGCTCCTCCCAGGCAAACTCTCCTTGTTCTCAGGGTCAAGTGTGTCTCCCCCACCCCCCGTATGTGTGGGCCCCACTGGCTCACCGTGTGCATGCAGTGCTCACTGTGCACACTCAGGGCCTGCGTGAGCCATCAGAGTTGCAGGTACTGCAGGTCATGGGGACACAGACTGGTGGTTCAGGTGTGTTCCACCAGTAATCCTGAAGCTGAATACAGAGCCAAGTGTGGAACTGAAGGTACTGGCTTTAAGGGGTTATTTCTTTCCTCCTGGGTTGAGGATGGCAGGCAGTATTGTTCAACACATTAAACCAAATATCAGACAGAGTTGATGGCAGAGACAGAATCAGTTTTTCTCTTTTCTCTTAAATCAATATTCTGGATTCTCTTTTTCTCTACTTTATTAAATCCCTCCTTTACAAATATCTCCGCAACTTTGTTGTTCTTGTTTTGATTTTTGAGACAGGGTTTTGCTAGGCTGGCCTCTAACTTGTGGCAATCCTCCTGCCCCAGCTTCCTACTGTTGGGATTACAGGCACATGTTACATGCCCGCTAGCTACCACTTTTTGAGTTTGACTGCACAAGCAGTTTGGGAAACTTTTGCAACAAGTCCTCTTTTCTAAACAATTGACATCCTCCCTGTCTTTCTGGTGTTAGACAGGCGCTGTGTGGCCCAGGCTAGCCCTGACCATAACCGCCCTCACACAACAGCCTATAAAGAGCAATTTTCCAGTCTTTCCTGCTTTGTGAGGAATGTGTGACTCATCACTCAGTCCTAAAGGCTAGCTTTTTTATTTCAGGGTCAAGAAATGGTCCCATCCAAGCAGAAAGAATGTTGTCATTTTTGTTTTCTCTAGGGCCCTGGAGGTGCTATCTTGAGGGCCCCGTGGCCAACGGCTACATCCTACACTGACCCTTAACAAACTTCCCCATTTCCAAATCTAGCTTTGCATTTCCTACATCTTGCTGTACTGAATGGGAATGACAGAGCAATTGCTTCTTCTATTTTTATAAGCTCTTTTATATATTTTTGTGCACATACAACTCCAGTATTTTAAGCAGGTGTTTGTCTCAATAATTAAGGGGAAGTATGCTAGAACACACCTCACTTCTTATTGTCTTTTCCAGCTCTTGTCTGCGTATTTCCAAAGCGCTGCTATGACTAGCTGTAAGTGATATAGGGAAGTAAAACTCCCAACCTGACCTGGATGAGTTTGTGTTCTCTAAAACCAAAGAATGAATTTTAGGAACAAACGGAGGTTGAGGATGAAACTTTATTGGATAGAAAAGCTTCTGTCAGAGAGAGACAGAAGAGGGACCCGAGTGGGTTGCCCAGGAAGCTGTCTCTATTAGGGACTTTTATAGTGCAAAACCATGTGGGACTAAGGTAGAGACTAAGGGGTCTTGCTTAGGCGGATGTGGGGTGGGACAAAACTATGGTCAACCAATGGAATTACAAGTACCATTGTTCAGGTAAAGTTGATTAGGTCCAGGACCAAATGGGGAAGTAAGTCACGTAGACAGGGTCTCTTCCCCTTGGGGGTTGGGCTAGTTTGTTTGTTTTTGCGGAACCAGGGATTGAACTCAGGCCCTTGCACTTACCAGGGAAGCGCTTATTCCACTGAGCCATCTCCCTAACCTCCTGTACTATCTCTTTCGAGGGCCTGGCCCTACCCTACCTGACTGCCTAAAAATATTTCTATCTAACTCCTCTGCCTGCAACACAAGAATACACTTCATGCCTATCTTACAATTCAGGCATAAAGTTAAGGAAGTCAGGATCGGGCCAGTGACAGAGCCTTCCTGGAAGTTGTTGAGAATTTTGTATCTATTTATTTTATACTTTAGTCCTGTGAGAATTTTGTGCATGTGTTCTTTGATACTCACATACAGTGAAAGAACTAAAAGAAAAGTAACTGAGTAATGAGCTGTGTGGGTCCGCTGGGTCAGCACAGGCCTGGAGCTTCCCTGGCTCTTCCTCCCTGTGGGCTAAACGCACAGAAGGCGACGGAAGCAGAGAGGAGCAAGAACGCAGGTGCGCGGTTCCTGTTCCGTGCGATCACTGATACCGACATACAAGTGTGTTCTGGACGCTTAAGGAAGCGTGTGGTCTGTGGACAACATAACTTAGAAAATGGAATACGGAAGTTCATGGTGAAATAGGGATTCTTGCTGGCATGAATATACATTTTTTTGTCTTTTTACATATGGTCTTTCAGTTTAAGATAGGGTCTTACATATAGACCAGGATTTCAGACTTACAAGCCTGCCTCAGGCTCGCCAAGTGCTGGGATTATAGGCACTCTTTTGAGGCTGAGGTTTTTTGTGTTTTGTAAGTAAAATGATAATTTAATCTGCTTTTTATTAGTAAGAAGGTGGGAAGTTCTGGCCAAAAGTAGACTTGAGGATAAGGAAAAATCCCATCACTCAGGATAGTGGTAGTGTCCTGGGAGGCTGAGGCAGGAGGATCATGTATTTGAGCCCATACTGGACAGCTTTTACACTGAGAGATACCACAACCCAAGAAAAAGCCTGGGAACTTAGCCTAAGAAATCCCTGGGATCAACCCCCAGAACCAGAACAAAACCCAAAAATGTCCTGTGTGCTTTTCAGAACACATGCTCCAGATCCTTCATGGTTAAGTACTGTCTCAGTATCTGTAAAGGAATTAATTTTTCCAACTCTTCATTTCCTAAATGGCATATGAGTAGTTCTTTGAAAATACACTTTGGGTAGACATGGGGTGTTGCATGTTATGGGCTGAAAGAAAGGAGAAGACCGGATGAATATAGGTCTCACTGAAATTAGTCTCTCTCTCAGTGAACCCAGAGCCTCAGAAGCATCTCACATTTGTTGAGGCTAAAGGCAGGCTAAGGAATGTGCATAATTACTTAAGTGAACACAAACTACTCTATTGACTTCCAGCATTTGCCTAACACTAGGTCCAGAGCTAGCTAGGTTATGCTAGCTGATAACGTCCCCAGCAAGAATCAAAGAACAGGGCCCCAGCAGGAGAAGCTGTTATTTGCAGCCTTGAATCCCAGCTTGCTGGAATTTACAAGTGAGAGACAGCAGCTCTCCTTGGGCTCTGCCTATTGCTCCCTGCTCTCTTGGGACAATAGGCTTTTGTCTCATATTTATATTTTTATAACGGAGGAGTTGGAAATTTAACCTAGGTTTTGTGAACTTGCTAAGCAGCCAGTTTGCAGTCCTCCTGCATCAGCCTCCAAGAGCACAAGGATTACTTACAGGTGTCGCCACCACACTCAAGTTTTTCTAAGGGGAATATGGAGTAGGTGATGGGATTTGAAGAATCCCCTACATGCTGTACAAGACAAAGGAAAATATGGGCAATTGATAATGCTTAAATGGTTCTCTTACATAGGTTTTTTTTTTTTTTTTTTTTTTTTTTTTTGCAGAACCAGGGATTGAAGTCAAGCCCTTGTGCTTGCCAGGGAAGCATTTATTCTTGAGCCATCTCCCTGGCCCCTCTTATACAGTTTTGATGAAGAGCTGGGATCCTTTAGGGTGATCATTTTCTGATACCTGTTAGAGTAATTTATACTATACAGATGACAAAACAGATGATTTCATCTGTAACCCCCAAGTCTGCATATGTTAGGCCCAGCATGACATCCAAGCTTTCCACTACTTTACCTTGCTAATGGGCTCGTGTTGGTACAGTAGTATCACTCAGAATTTTAGCTCTAGTTGACAACAGTGGGATAGGAAGAGGGGGCTGAGGAGTAGGCTCACAGCCTGTGGGAACAGCCAGGGGGCCAGTAGGGAAGCTGGAGCTCCCTTTTTGGGCAGATCACCCCCACACTGAGCACCAGCAGGTACTCCCTGACAAAGGGGCACGGAAGAGGCTAGAGGCTTGGCACTTCATGTTGGGGCTCCTGTGTAGACTCACCTCCCACCCAGCACAAGTTTAGGACTTACTGGATGTCCCAAAGGGCCCAGAATATCAAGTTATCCTACAGATCTTTCAGTTTTGTTTCATTTCGCCTTTCCTTGGGTAGTCTCACTGCATAGTCCTGGCTGGTCTCAAACTCACAGCAATCTTCCTACCTCAGCATCTGTAGCACTGGGGTCACCGGCATAGGCCATCACACCTATATCTAACTTTTTGAGAATGCTCATAGCAAACCCTCTATAACAGCCACTTGTCTAAATATAGCCAGCAGGTACCAACCCATTTAATCCTAACAGTCTGACCACTCCTCTTTACTGCTTAAATTGGGGTCCAGAGGAGTCCTGACTTGGGCCCCTGAGTTGTGCTGCTAGTGCCCAGCAGAACCAGAGATACCCAGGACCTCCAAGCTTCATCTTGTCCTTCCCTGCATCACAGCCCAGCACCACTAACAGCATCTTCCCTGGGACCTCTTAGGTCACACTGGCTCCATTCAGGGCAGGAGAAGCTCTGTTTCCTCTGCTCCCTGGCTGGGTGAGAGTCAATGCCAGTGCTCAGGATGGGGACCAGAACTGTGACAGGGCCAGCAAACGCCTCACCCTACACTTTGATTTGGGGGCTAGGTTTGCATCCAGCTACCTGGAGGAAGGTACACGGAGGCCTTACCAGGGAGTGTGGCACCTGCTTGGGCTTCCATCCCCCAATCCCCACCTCTACCCCGTGGACAGACCTAGACATTGTCCCCTGACCTCTTGTAGCCACCCTCATCACACTCCAGTCCTTGCTTTTGCATGCTCCACCCTAGGCCACTCCCCAGTGCCTTGGGAATCTGGAGGTGTACCCTGTGCTCCAGACACACTGGAAGGGTGGCCTCTTGGGGATCCAGATACTGGCTGGGAAGCAGAAGACCCTGTGGGAGGAGGAGCAGCTCCAGCTGACAGCAAGTCCATGGGAAAGCAGAGCAGAGGCCAGAAAGTAGAAGGGAAGCCATGGTGAATTAAGGGACAAAGAACAAAGAGTAGGAACCAACATAGGCAGGAAGAGAATAAGGAGTCTATGGAGAGAGATGGGTGCTTGAGAAGGAACCAAATCCAGGCCCAGCAGGGTTCTACAGCCAGATGGTTCTGTTCCTGCCCCAGGGGATACCAGAGGAAGGTGCAGGCTGAGCCCCTCCCAGGGTGATGAGTGGGTGACAAGATGGTGCCCTGGGGCCAGGCAGGGCCGGGTAACAGGCTTGGGGAGGCCATTAGGTGGGCAGCATGGGTGCCCTATGGAGAAGGCAAGGGTAGACAGAAACCATCATGAGCCATAAATGAAGTCAAATCATGTCACCCCCTTTATTCAGTCACCCCTCTTGGCTTCCCACCCATTCCAAAGTGAGAAAAGCCAAAGATTTACACAAGTTTAAATCTTGGCCTAATTAGATTCTGGTATTTCTGTAAACTTTCCCCTTATTGTTCTCCTTATGGGCTTCCTTGTCATAGTCTCTCCCATGCTGAGCCACAAATGCACTGGGCAATTTCCCCTTCAGGCATTTGTACCCACAGCTTTTTTGGTTTAGAATGTTCTCCCCTAGAAAAAGGCATGGCTCAGGCCCCCCCTCCTGCTCTTCACTTACAGGTCACCTTCTGGGGGAGGCCCCTCCCCAGTCTGTGTTCAATTGTGACAACATCTCCTCAATACCACCTCAGCCCAGCACAGACTCCTGGAGTTGTGAGTGAGCCAGACATAGAACAGTAAAGCAAGGTCAATCTTGCAGAAGTGGCAGGGAGAGGGTGGAAGCGGGGATGCATGTTCAACCAGCCAAACTGGCCTGTCCCAAAGCCAGAGGTCTCTTCCCAACCTCCTTCTCCCTGCCCGACATTTGCTTTGCTGTTTTTTGTTTCTGTTTTCATAGAAGATAGTCACTGGGTTTGTATTTCACTGCTTGTTATTAGTTTTATCATTATTTTTTTTTTCAATAATGAGGATCAAACTCAGGACCTCTCACATGCCAGGGAAATGCTCTACATTTGGTCTAGAATGTTTTCCCGTAGATAAATGCATGGCTCAGGCTCTCCATCCTGTTCTACACTTACATGTCATCTTCTCTACCAGGCAAATGCTTAAACCCCAGGTACCTGTTTGTTTATTTGGTTGATTTTTGAGACAGAATCTCATGTAGTTCAGGGTTGCTTTGAATTCACAATAGCCCAGTCTGGCCTTGAACTTGTGGTGATCCTTTTGCATCGACCTCTCAAGTGTTAGGATTACAGGTATGCAAAACCATCCCTGGCTTATCTTTTTGTTGTTGACACAGGGTCTTAGCTATGCAGTTCAAGGTGGCCTTCAATTGCAGTAATCCTCCTGCCTCAGCCTCCCTAGGGCTGGGATTTGAGGAATGCACAGCTTTTTTTCAATTCATTTTGCAGTGTTAGAGTCAAGCCCAGGACATGCCAGTGCTAGGCAAGTGCCCTGCCAATGCTCTCAGCCGTCTGCTCCCTATTTCCTCACCTACTTCCACACTCCAAAACCTTGCTGAGCTTTCTCTTGTCCTGTTTTCTGCTGCAGGGAACATTCACCAGGCTGCACAGGGCTTTCCAGGAGCAGTCCTAAGACCTGCCTCACAGAAGTCCTGATGACAATGAGAACCACAGACATCACCGTGTATCACCAGGTTTCTCTGCACCAGACTGGACTGGTGCCCCATTGGATAGCACCCCCCCCACACACACCTCCTGATAGGGTGGTGCCTGGGCTGCAGAGTGCTGTACATGCATCGCTTCACTTCACTCTCATAGCAGCCTCTAAGGATGGCAAAACACTCTCACTCCCCAGGTAAAGGGACCCACACTCAGAGATGTTAGGACAAGTCAGTACAGCTAGTACTGATGAGGGTCAAGTCCCATTGATTGTCACAGCTTATGTTGGAGGTGAAAGAAATAGCACCTCAGCTCTCTTCTGTCACTCTGAAGCCTGACTGTGAAGGTCAGAACCATATTCCAAAGGCTTACCCCTTGGGGAGTCCTAAAGCTAAGAGAGGGCCCTTGGTCTGGATGACCTACTCATGGACACTGGTTCATTGTTTCTCACAGGAATTTCTCCACATCTTCTCCTTACCAGTGCTGCCACTTCTGTGTCTTCTGAGCTCCTGTAAACTAGGGAGGTAGAGGTCTGAAAGGAAGATCCTGAAGGTAGAATCTGATCCATAGGAGTAACAGAGAAAAATAGAATCAAAGGGCCTCACCAACAAGCCCATCCCCCTGTAGAACCCCTTGCCTCCCAGGACTGTGCTTTGTCCTTGGAGGAAGCTCCCAGAAACACTGACTGTCAGCCCCTTCCAGGGCACTCAACAGAGCCTCAAGCTTTTGAGGGCACAAAAGTGGACCTCAGGGCCCAGATCCCTCCAGCTTTGAGAAGCAGGAATCCATGGCAGGGCCTAGTCAGTGTATGGGGAATCTGGGGGCAAAGTATGCAGAGGCCTGAGCACCCTAGGACCCCAACCAAGGTAATTAGCATGAGTGCAGGACTCTCCTCGGCCCACTGCAGCCTGACTGCACGTCTGCTTCCATGACTGGGCCCTGCTGGATGTTACCTTCCAGGCTCCCTTGAACCAGGTTTCTTTGGACCAGGCTGGACTGATGCCCCATTGGACAGCACCCCTTACCACCTGATAGGGTGGTGCCAGGGCTGCAGGGTCAGCCACAAACTGGTCCCTGGACCTCCTGCAAGATTAAAGTAGAAAAGGTGAGCAGAAACTTGAGGAGGGAAGCTATGAGCCAAAACTCTGGCTTTTCATCCTGAGGGGCAAAAGTGAGCAAAAGAGACTCATTTAATTGAACCTCGCTCACTAAATGTTCACAGAACTTTAGGTTCAACTCCTTCCTTCCTGTTCTGTTGTGTTCTTTCTTTGCTACTTTTCATTTCATTTTTTCTTTCTCCTTCCTTTTTTTTTTTTTTTTTGGTTTTGGTGGTACCAGGGATCAAATTCAGGACCTTGTGCTTGCCAGGGAAGCACTTATTCCACTGAGCTATCACCCTGCCTTCTCTCTCTTTCTCTCTCCCTCCTTCCCTCCTTCCTTCTTTCTCTCTTTTTTTTTTTCATCTTTTTGAGACAGGGTCTCACTGCAGTTCAGGCTGGCCTTAAGCTCACTTTATAGCTCAGGCTGGTCTCAAACTCACAACAATCCTCCTGCCTCAGCCTCCCCAGTGCTGGGATTACAGGCCTGTGCCACGACGCCTGGCAGACTTTCACTGTATATTCCAGGCTGGCTTAGAACATGTTTCACTCCTGCCTCAGCCTACCAAAGAATGGGATTGCAGGCATACACTACTGTTGCAGGTACCTAAGTTAGATAAAGGTATTATAGACAGACAGGGCCAGGCCCTCCAAGAAGATAACACAAAAGACAAGATATCTTACAACTGTGGGAGAGACAGATGCTCCTGCTGTGAGCCAGACCTAAGGACCAAACAAATGCTAACCTCCCTAAAGATTAGCACCTGGGATTGATCACTACCCTGAGAAAGCCAGGAAAAATCATTAGCTGATGACCAATTCCCCATTTGGTCCTGGACTTAATGAATTTTACCTGAGCAATGATGCTTTGTAATCCTATTGGTTGACAGTAGTTTTGTCCCACCTGTTGTTCACCTAAGCAAAATCCCATTCTCTCCACCTTAGCCCCACATGGTTATACACTATAAAAGTCCCTGAAAGACACAGCTTCTTGGGCCACAACCCACTCGGGCCCCCCTCCTGTCTCTCTCTCAGACAGGAGCTTTCTTTCTCTCAATAAATATATTCTGCTCATAACCTCTGTTTGTCCCTAAAATTCATTCTTTGGTTTTAGAGAACACGAACTCGTCCATGTCAGGTCGAGGGATCATTTTCCTCTATGTCATTTGGAGGTTCCCTGTATCATTTGAGGTCACCCACCCGAGATCAGTTTTTCTGCCTGTATCATTGCCATCCTGGTTTGTTTCCCCTCCCCCTCTTCCTGTACAGGTGATTGAAACCAGGATCTGGCGCATGCCATGCCTAGCACTGAACTATATCCCAAGCCATTTTTTCAATACCAAGGTGGGAAAGTCCCCCAATCCTCCCAAGCTCACCTTCCTACTGTGGTTGTAGTCTTTTTTAAATTTAAATTCAGATTAAACTCGTACATATAAACATGAAAACTGCACAGATTTATAAGGTACCACGTGGTGTTTTTATATAAACACACATTGTGGAATGTTTACATGCCTGCATTATGAAACAGCTAAATGTATCTGTCCACAGCATCATTTTCTGGGACAAAATTCAAAACCTTTCCTTGTAGCTTTTGGAGATCTACAGTACACACCTGTGACCTACACTTACCCTCTGGTGCACACTAGGAGCTTGCATCCTAATGGTAAATTAGTACCCATCTAAGAACATATGGACTTTTGGGGGGGGTTTATGCTTTAGCCAACCCCTAAAACTTGGTATGATACTGAATTTTAGTGACAGTTTGGCTGGGTTCCCGTGCCAGATATTTAGTCAAATTTGTCTGTATGCTGCTCTGAAAGTACTCATTTCTGACTATTAAAATGATATGTTCTCATGGTAAGGAGTCAAGCAACACAGAAATGCTTAATGAAGGAAGTGCCAAGGGCCAGGAGCTCGGTTACCCAGTGCTGGTGGTCTCTTAGATGCAGCTTTGTTTGTCTTCCATCCATTTGACCTGGGAAGGATTTTTTAAAGGTGAATGAGCATTTCAGTGAGTACCCTTGAACTACAACAAAGCCTTCTCCATGAGTGGGCTTTCTTCAGGCACTTGGGCCTCCACAAAATCAAACTGAGTTTCTGCAGGAAGAGGGAATGCTGCCTCCAGACCTGCACCACAGCCTCAGCTCTTCCCTGGGTTTCCTGCCTGCCCTGCAGGCTTGGGCTTGTGAGCCTTGGGGGCTACAGGAGCTAAATCAAGCAACCTGTGTCTCCACACACAGACGACACATTGAATGAACCATCAGGCCTTCCTGGTTCTCTTTCTTTCATCCTCTAGTAGCCAATCCAACCTGAAGTCCAAGCTCACTGGGTTCTGCAAAAGCCTTCAAAGCCAAAGTCAACTCAGTGCTGCTTATAGCTTTGCATTTCTACTTTTTTTTTCAATATTTATTTATTTATTTATTTATTTATTTATTTATTTATTTATTTATAGTGTTTAGTACAGGGTCCACAGGGGCTACAGGGTCTCACTACATATATCAGACTCATAGTGATTCTCCTGTTTTCAGCCTCCCAAGAGCTGGCATTACAGGAGCGCACCGCTATGCCCAGTCTCAGTTGCTGTCTCAGCACACCCTGGGGGTAGAGCTGCCAAGGCACACTGGGGAATGAATCCTGGTCCCTGCTTCTGCCTATGCAGGTGCTTTAGTCTGCTGAGCTATCTGCCCAGCCATCTATTTTTTTGAGACAATGTCTCCTTATGTAGTTCAGGCTGTTCTAGAACATGAGGTGCTCCCTGCCTCAGCCTCTGACTTTTGGAACTGTACACATGTGCCACAGCAGCTGGCCCAACTATTCTATTTTGTTTAGGGTTTAGGACTGTAGCACAGTCCCTGCCCTCAAGCTAGCCCACTCAGGCATTTAGGAAGAGTTTTATATTTTGTCCAGAGTGATGGATTACTTCCAGTTGGAGGGCCAGTAGGTTAGCATGCATCATCTGTCACACAGTAAGGGTGGACGTCGGTAAGCAACCAACTGGTAGACTAACTGCGATTGTGACTCACTTCTCAGGGACTCACTCTGTATCTGGAGCTTACTGAGTCATTCCCTCTTGACAGACTCAGCTCACTGCATCCAGTAAACAAAGGAGTGATTACCCCTCACATACCTGACTGAAGATCACCAGGAGGCAGGAGAGATCTGTTTCTCACAGCTCTGCAATGTGGTGCTGGGCAGATCACATCACATAAGCATTTCCTAATTATCTCTGCTTTCTCTACCCATCTCTCCCTCCTTGAGGAGATGGGAGTGGGGTGGGTAGAAGGAGGAGAGGCCCCACACAACTGAGCTCAGTTCACATGACTAAACGGTGTGGTAGTGCCTAGGAGGAGGTACCAGCTGGCTAGGGCAGGATTTCAATCAGAAGACAAGGCAGAATCCTCTGGCAATTGCAAAAGAAGCAACATCTTGGAAAGGACCTTTGTTCTTTCTGCAGCTTCCTCCTTACCCCAGGATCTATCTGTAGGGCAAGGAAATCATGCATGAAACAGCCTGTGTTGCTATCAGATCTGGTGAGCAGATTAGGAATGAAGGCAAGAAAAGAGGAAAGTCACAGAGAAGCTAATAGTTCACTTGGTTTCTGGAAGTTAACCAAACATGTTTTTTTTTTTTTTTTTTTTTTGGTGGAACTGGGGATTGAACTCAGGACCCTTCGCTTGCCAGGCAGACACTTATTCTTCTGAGCTATCTCCCCAGCCCATTGAGCTATCTCCTGGCTACAAACATGTATTTTTTATATACTACCTTTCTCAAATGTCTACTTAAAATTCTTACACTGCAAAGAACTGGAAATACAAAAACAGACTATAGAACAAAGAGCTCTAAGGTATCTCCTGCTAAAAGTAACAAGCTCCAAGTAGAAAAGCCCAACGATCAACACATTTTTTAAAATGTCTTTGGCACTGTTTTTTTGGTACTGGAATGACCTTATGCTTGCCAGGCAGGCACTGTGCCACTGAGCCACTGAGCTACATCTCAGTCTTGACAAATATTTATGAAGTAAAAACAAGCACCATTGTTTAAGACACAAAAATATAGGCAGGCTGGGTATGGTGACACACACTTGTAATTCTGACATTGGGAAGAGTGAGGCAGGAGGGTTACTTGAAGTTTGAGGGCAGCCTAGGCTACACAGTCAGTTCAAGGCCAGCCTGAACTGCATAGTGAAGCCCGGCCTCAAAAAAGACCAAAATAAAACAGGATCAAGTCAGAGGATAGTATCCCAATGTAGTTTTTGTGTCTATATGTTTTTACAGGTGATTTTAAAATGACATTTCTTTATCTTCCTTTTTTTTTTTTTTTTTTTTTTTTTTTGTCTTTTT
>PVKA01047539.1:0-14274 GCA_004027165.1 Ctenomys sociabilis | reverse complement strand
CATGCTTTCTGCTTTGGAAGCTTCTGCCCACCACAACCGTTCCTTCTGTGATGTGCATCTGCCACGCAACCTGCCTTGGAGCCGACTGTGGATGAACTGAAACTTCTACAGACTGGGAGCTAAGTGAGCCCTTCCTCCCCTCACGTTGAGTGTGCTCTATCACAGCAAAAGACACTCAGTGTGTCCACCCTCAGATCCGCCAACCTAGGCTGTCTTCCATTCCTAGCCAGTATGAAGCACAGGGAAGGCAGTCTCACTCAGTTTACCTCCTTCTGGGGCCAGGCAGCTCCACGGCTCCATGCTGCTTGGTCAGGGAATGGACACTGGAAGACTCCTGTCTCAAGCCACCCTCCTCCCTCCGTAGCGCCTTTTCTCATTCATCCTTTCAGGCTCACGTTGCATTCCACAATTGTCCTTCTGGGACAGGTGCTTCTGGTGCTGAAGGCTATGCTCAGCTACCACAACACTTCGGGACATTTCTCTCAGTAATACCATGCAATATACTAAGAGTACCCTCGAGACCTTAGCCATGCAATTTACTGTAACTAAGTCCTCATTCTTGAAGAAGCCAGAAACACACACACTTGCAGGTTAACTTTTTATTTATATAGGGAGAAAATAAATGACAAAGCTAAATAGGAGCCACCTGAAATATTCCCTAATTCTCTATTGCAGGTACTTTACTACTACTCTTACTTTCTAAAACAAACGATTATTCAAATTTATGTTCTCTTCACCACATCAGTAACAGTGATGAAGGCTTTATCATATTTTCACAAAATAAGGAAAGGTTAAACACTTGAACAAATGTGAGAATAATATTTCATAAGTGTGGATTATAAATTCAGCAATACAAACGTTATTATATTTACTTATATATGTGAATATATTTGCAGATAAATCCATCTTATTTTTATTCTACTTCCCCCCAGCCTTTCCCTCTTTACTGTTCCCTAGAGCCCCTTCCTATCTCCAAAAAGTCTCCCTCCCTATTTTCAACTGCAGTTAAAGCGATAAAGAAACTTAGTTATCAGTATAGTCATTGAAGATGGGTAATGTACAAAATAGTTTTATAAATAAATGGAAAGGGTTGGAGAGATAGGTCAGTGGGCTAGGTAACTGCTTGGGCATGTGCAGAGACCAAGTTTTGGTCCCTTGGCACCACATGCTGCACCAGCCCCACCCCTGGGCTGCCTGAGCTGGCCACTGATACTGGACATGGTGGGAAATGTCTGTCATTCCAGGGCTAAGGAGGCTGATACAGGAGGATCACTGTGATTCTGAACTGCATAGTGAGACCCTGTACCAAGTAAATAAATAAATGGTAAAAGAGTACAATATGTGACCAAAAGCCTGTTTTTATTATTACCTACCAAGATTTTAGATATTAAGTGTCTTAGCAGTTTCAATGAATGTTTTGAGGCAACTTAATTTTATGCATCCTGAAATAATTTGTATAGTTAGTGTCCTGTACTTTAATAAATATTCATAGCTAATTAAAAATCATTATTGAGAGAAAGCTCAACAGGTGAAAATAATAACTAATATTTTTGACATAAGTTCCAGGCTAAATATGGACTTGTGATTAGTACAAATTGACTTTACATAGGAAACAATTTTTTTTATCTTCTGGTAAAATCTTAGCTTCCAAGAGTGTACCACTTCTTAATGAAATGAGATACCAGTATAAATAACAATGGCTTCAATTTTAGCTTCTCATTAGCATAATTTCAGTCTTCTTTCTTAAACTATAGACTATAAAGCTCATCTCCGTTCAGAATTTGAAATGGTCCAAGAAATCCTTATTCTTCATAAATTTCCAAAGTGATTTTGTTTTCTGTCAGAGTAAAATGAACTGCATTGCTTCTTGAAGACTCAAAAGTCCTGCATCAATTGTCTTCCCTGAGCTGATGTTGAGATACTGGAAACAAAACCAAAGAATCCACTATTTTCCCCATGTGCTCACTACTTTGCTCATTTCCAGTGTTTCCATTACCCATCGTAATTCCTCCTAGAAACACACACACACACACACACACACACACACACACACACACACACACACAGGGTCAAGTTTTCCCTATATCATTTACCTGTCGCTCTTTGAAGCACAATTCTATAAGATGGAACTCACCTGATTTCAACATCTGTTACTAATTTCTATTTTAATATTTCTTATATTTTTTCATTAATAATATAATCATGGTAGATGCATAGTTGTTTTATTAATGAAAATCTTCTTTGGTTACTTTTAGTTGGTGCTACACTTAGTTTTCCATATAAATAATATATACTACTTTAAACCAGAAATTTAAACCAAGGAAGCCTTAGTTTTAGCAGTTTGGGCTAGGATAAGTGATAATATATAATGCCGAATTCAAGGTCCCATCTCTCTGGATCACACGCACTTGATCTAGACTTCTAGCTTTCACTCAAAAATGTCACATCACAGCCAACTCACTAAGTAAATATATAATCTGTACAGGTCATCTGGCCTTGGAGCTTATAATATATCTTTGAGTTTGGGGAAAATTGCATTTTATACTAGGTGTTCTCTGTCAATCATTGACAAACACTGATGTTCAAATCCTAATGGTGGATTTTATTTCTTTTATTCTTTTTCTTTGAATATTCTATGCATTTTTGTTATTTTTGCTCTAGGTGTCTTTCTTAAATAAGAAACATAACAATTTAAACAAAGCTGTGCAGTAATCAAACCAATGTACAGTGACTGAATGAAATAAAGTTGGAAGAAATAATTTAAAGAGTAGCATTCTTTTCTTGGAGCTGAATTTCTTTACACATCTACAAAATGAAAAGGGCTAACTAAGCAGAGCACTAGGATTCTGTCATTGTTCTCTAGGTGGTTTGTGTACACCAAGCTGAGTTTGTTTTCAAAGTCTCCCAAAATTGCTCAATAGCAAACAAAAAAGTTCATAATACTGGATGTCTTTAAGCAGTGATGATTATATTGGTTATTTTGTTGTTTTGCTTTGTGTGGTTCCTATGTTCTTACCTTTACAATGATTATTTTAAATAATGAACAGTAAGATTTCTTAAGATGCCTTCACTTTCAAATGGAAAATATTGTTAGAAGAAATATAAAAAAATATTGTGTAAAACAAAACTTCAATTTGAAAAGCTGAAATACATTTCTACATTAACATGTGTTTAATTTTGTACTTGGCTTGTTGCTCTATAATGAAGGGATAATAGGTGGCTGTATATAATCATTAAACTTGACAATTTTCCCAAAAGCAATTGTTACTATGCAGGTATATTTTCACATCAAGAAACTTAGAAAATTCCAAACTCTGTTTAAAATCTATTTTAAATACTTTTCTAGCCTTTTAAAATTTGCACATATACTGTATTCTAAATGTAAATTGAAATTGTAAAATACTAAAAGGCAATAGAAGAAGCTTTACTAAAATACTAGAGGGAAAGATTTCAGAAGGTCATATTTAATGTGATAATTAAGTAGCTAGACCATTTCTAAAACAATACATTAATGATATTCCTGAGTTGAGTTGCACTGGAAATATAGACACTTATGAATACTAAAATTACCCAGGAAATGCAATAAATATAACTAAATATATTATGCTGTTTTTCAAAATGTGATCTATCTTTAGCCATTATTTCATTTGCCTTGTATGTAACAGTGTTTTGAAATACCATATTTAGGAAGTAACTTTATTAGACCAATGTACTTGTAATTACCTTACATTAAATCCAAAGCACAAGGTGTACATTTCGTTTTTGCTCAAAGTTGATCTAGGACATTGCTTTGGGTTCTAAATTTACATGAATTATAACATTGTCTGAATAAGGTATTCATTGATGTCACTCATTCCTCAAATGTTTTCATTTCCTGGGATTTAGCTTTTGCAGGTTTTGCATGACACAATTCAAACCTATTAGTATCTTTGAGTTTTAAGAATAAGATTATGGGGGCTGGGGAGATGGCTCAGTCGAATAAGTACTTCCCTGGCAAGTACAAAGGCCTGAGTTCAATCCCTAGTTCTGCCAAAAAAAGAATAAGATTATGTTCAGAAGATTTTTATCTCTAGTGGAGGAGAGAACTTAGAAAGCACAGAGGAGAAATTCTATCTTAGGAGCTGGCTTTGCACAGAAGGAGTGACAAAGGAATGTGAATATGTGGAAGCTACACAAATACTTTCACTTTATAAAAATGTTATAGGATACTACTTCTTTCAAGGGCTTATTCTGGGTTCCTCTAGATACAGTGACTAGAGTGAGTGATATCCATTCTTTTACTGTAGGAATGGAGAAGTTCAGAAACTGGACTATACCTTATTTCTGCAGAAAGCATATGGAATAGATCTATCTTGAAAAGAAAAAGGCAAAAACACAGACTTATAGCAATGATTCAGAGATCTATATAAGAATATAGAGGGATAAAAGGGAAAACATACAGGCTGGGGAGATGACTCAGTGGAATAAGCACTTTCCTGGCAAGCACAAGGGTATGAGTTCAATCCCCAGTTCAGACAAAAGAAAACTAAGGGAAAACATTTTTTTCTCTTTGAAAATAATGTGGAACTTCAAATTCCTGGGAAAAAAGAACAATTAAAGCTCAAGGCTCATGAAAGGGAGAAAATTACAAAGATCAGAGCAGAGCTCAATGCAGTAGAGACTAAGAAAATAACACAAAGAATCAATGAAGTAAAGACTTGGTGTTTGAAAGATTAAGTAAAATTAATAAAGTCTTAACTGACCTTACTTTAAAAAGGAAAAAAAAAATACAAATTCATGTAATTAGATGTGAAAAGGGAAATATTACAATTGCTCCTGCAAAAATCCCAGTCACCAATACCTACATAGACAAATTTCTTTCTAGTATGAGTGAACACACAGAAGAAATTGACAGAATCCTTAATATATATGATTTACCAAAATTGAATCAAGAAGATATAAAAATTCTAAATAATCCAACATTAAACAATGGCATTGAATGTGTAACGAAAAACTTACCAACACATGAAAGGGCCACGCCCAGATTCTGATAAATTCAGTACTTAATTCTACAAGAAATGTAAAGAATATCAAGTGACAGTACGCCTCAGACTCTTTAATGAAACATGTAGGAAAACCATACTCACACAGTCATTCCTGGAAATAAATATTACTCTGATACCAAAACTAGAAAAAGTTACAAAAAAGAAAGATAACTGCACACTAATCTCCATAACACAGATGCAAAAATTCTGAATATGATAATGGCAAACCAAATACAGCAAATCATCAAGAAGATTATACACTGTGATAAAATGTGATTTATCGCAGTGTAGAGAAATGGTTCTACATACGCAAACTGATAAATGTACTACAGCATATTAACATAGCCAAGGAAAAATATCACAAGATTATTTCAACAAATACAGAAAAGACTTCTGAAAAATTCACACACTTATTTCCCTCTTATTCAATATAGTTCTAGGGAGAAACCAAAATAACCAGAACTCCCTGAATGAGAATGGAAGGAATTCAATAAACAGGACAGACAATTAAACACAGGTTACAAAGGTAAACATCATGTCAAACATGTCAGCACATTTCAATTATAACCATCAATTTAAACGGACTCAATTCTCCAATTAAGAGAAATAGACAGGCACAGTGGATTAGGAAACAAAATCCAACAATATGCGTATACAAGAAAGACACTTAACTCAAAAGGACATTCATAGCCTCAAAGCCAAAGGATGGAAAACAATACTACATGCACCAGCACCTCAGAAAAAAGCAGGAGTAGCAATCCTGTTCTCAGACAGTCTCAACTTCAAACCAAGAATGATCAAATGACAGAAAGAAGGTCACTATGCGTTAGTCAGGGGAAAAATTCAAGAGCAAGAAGTAACACTCAGAAATATTTATGCACCAAACACATGAGCAACCAACTATGTAAGACAAATCTTAAGGGACATGAAAAACTTAACGTCTAAGAACACAATCTTAACAGGAGACCTTAACACACCATTATCTCAAAAAGACAGGTCAACCAGACAACAAATTAGAAAGGAAGTAGCAGAACTGAACCAGAGCTTGGAACAAATGGACCTGGTGGACATATGCTGAGTGTTCCACACAACCACAGCTGAATACACATTTTTTTCAGCTGCACACGTGTCATTTTCCAAAATAGACCACATACTAGTCCGGAGGTCATGCCTAAGTATATGCAAGAAAACAGAAATTATCCCATGCAAACTACCTCACCACGATGCAATGAAACTGGAAAAAAAATGAGAAAAGAAACCAGAAAAACCCAAAAAACTCATGGAAACTAAACAACACCCAACTCAGCAATCAATGGGTTGCAGAAGAAATTCAACAAGAAATTCAACAATATCTACAATTCAATGAAAATTCAAGTACAACTTACCGGAATTTATGGGATGCGATGAAAGCAGTTCTTAGGGGGAAATAATAGCTATGAACTCACACATAAGGACAACAGAAAGGGAACAAATTAGCACCCTAATGTTGCACTTCCAACAACTAGAAAAAGAAGAGCAAACACAACACAGAGCGTAAAGACGGGAACAAATCATAAAGATTAGAGTAGAAATGAATTCAATTGAGATGAAAAAAACAGTTCAAAGAATCCACAAATCAAAAAGTTTGTTCTTTGAAAAACTAAATGAAGTTGATAAGCCTCTTGCCAAACTCATCAAACAGAGGCAAAAGTAAATTCAAGTCCAAGTGATAAGGAGTGAAAAGTGTGAAATCACCACAGACCCAGTGGAAATTCAGAAGATTATCAATAGTTACTTCGAGAATCTTTACGCTCACAGATTAGAAGACACAGAAGAAATGGACAGATTCCTCAAAAGGTACAAACTGCCAAAACTGAATAAAGAAGATATAACAACTCTCAATAAGCAAATAACAGCCAATGAAATACGAAACATAATAAAAAGCCTAAAGACAAAGAAAAGTCCAGGTCCTGATGGATTCACAGCTGAATTCTACAAGAAATTTATAGAAGATATAATCCCCATTGCACAAACTGTTCAATGAAGTTGCAAAGGAAAAAGTCCTCCTAAAATCATTTCTGGAGGCAAGTATAATACTGATTCCAAAACCAGGGAAAGACACAACCGAAAAGGAGAACTACAGGCCAATCTCTCTCATGAACATAGATGCAAAAATACTCAACAAAATCCTGGCAAATAGAATACAGCAAATCATCAAGAACATCATACACCATGACCAGATAGGATTCATCCCAGGGATGCAAGGATGATTCAATATTCGAAAATCTATAAATGTAATACACTATATTAATAGACTGAAATATAAAAACCACATGATCATCTCAATTGATGCACAGAAAGCCTTTGACAAAGTCCAACACTCATTCATGTTCCAGGTCCTACAGGAAATTGGAATAGATGGACTCAATCTTAACTTGAAAAAAGCCATCTATGACAACCCAAAATCTCATATAATCTTAAAAGAGGAAAAACTGAAATCTTTAACTCTTAAATCAGGTACAAGACAAGGATATCCTCTATTACCCCTCCTATTCAATATGGTCTTGGAATCCTTAGCAACAGCCATTAGAGAAGAGGGAGAAATAAAGGGAACAAGAATAGTTAAAGAAAAAGTTAAATTATCACCATTTGCAGATGACATGATACTTTACTTTGAAGACCCCAAAAATTCCACCAAGAAACTGCTAGAACTGATACGGAAATTCAATAGCATAGCAGGATACAAAGTCAATGCTCAAAAGTCAATAGCATTCCTCTACATAGATAACAAGTACACTGAAGGGGAAACAATAGAATCAATACCCTTTACAATAGCACCGCGGAAAATGAAATACCTTGGCATTCACTTAAAGAAGGATGTCAAAGATCTTTTCATGGAAAATTACAACACCCTAAGAAAAGAGATTATACAGGATTTCATAAAATGGAAAGATATTCCATGCTCCTGGAGAGGAAGAACCAACATTGTGAAGATGGCCATACTCCCAAAATTGCTGTACACATGTAATGCAATCCCTACGAAACTGCCACCAACATACCTCCCAGACATAGCGAAATCAATCCTACAATGTATTTGGAACCACAAACGACCTAGAATAGCAAAGGAAATCTTGGCCAAGCAAGATAAGGCAGGAGGCATCACAATTCCTGATTTGAAATTATACTATGAAGCCACTGTGATAAAATCAACATGGTATTGGCAACAAAATAGACCTGAGGGTCAGTGGAATAGATAAGAAGACGCAGAGGCGTCTACCAAAACGCTCCGCTATCTTATCTTCAACAAAAGGACTACACAAGCTCACTGGAAGAAACACAGCCTCTTTAACAAATTGTGCTGGAAAATATGGCTTTCTACATGCCGAAAACTAAAACTTGACCCAGCTCTATCACCGTGCACTACGTTAAAGTCAAAATGGATTAAAGATCTAAACATTAAAACAGAAACACTCAATCTCCTAAAAGAGAAAGTAGGAGGAACTCTTGAAGACATAGGGGTAGGTAAAGAGTTCATGAACAAACATATATTCGCACGGGAAGCACTTGAAAGAATCAACATCTGGGATCAACTCTTCTTAAGGAGCTTCTGCATGTCAAAAGTCATTGTCAACAAAGTGAAAAGACAGCCCACAAATTTTGAAAAAATCCTAACTAATAAGCAATCAGACAGAGGACTACTGTCTAGACTATATAAAGAACTGAGATATAACAGGGCCCTCAAATTTAAAGACCCAATTCAGAAATGGGCATCTGAGATGAATACACACTTTTCAGAGGACGAAATTAAAGAAGCACATAAATGTATGAAAAAATGCTCCACATCGCTAGCCATTCGTGAAATGCAAATAAAAACAACACTGAGATACCATCTCACTCCAGAAAGAATGGCTATCATAAGGAAATCAACCAACAACAAATATTGGAGAGGTTGTGAAGAAAAGGGAGCACTTCTCCACTGCTGGTGGAAATGTAGACTGGTACAACCATTGTGGAGGTCAGTGTGAAGCCTCCTCAAAAGAGTAGGACTACAAATCCCATTCAAGCTGGTTATCCCCTTCCTGGGAATTTTCCCAAAGGATCTGAAAACATTGTATCGCAGTGATATATGTGTACCTATGTTTATAGCAGCTCAATGTGTGATAGCAAAATCTTGGAAACAACCAAGATGTCCATCACATGAGGAATGGTTGGAAAAGATGTGGTATTTCTATATAATGGAGTATTTCTCAGCTATTAAGAATGATATGTTTGAAGCGTTTATACTGAAATGGATGCCACTTGAACATATACTCATAAGTGAAATAAACCAGACACACATGTGTAAACATCATATAGTCTCCCTAGTATAACAAGCGAAAATCATAAATACAAAAGGAAACATACAACAACTAAAATCAATTGAGTCAGATAAGGCAAAGTGAATGGCATATGCTGCATGATACTAATCAGCTTTTCTTCTGAATGGTTAACAACCGAAGTTCACAAGTCAGTGTTGGAGAAATAGAAGAGCCACAAGGCCAGCCAACATTTTGGCCCTAGCCTTTCAAGGTCAGCAAAGACTTAGGACATAGGAGAACCTCTCCTGCAACATCATGAAAATCAGTTGAGCTCCAAATTTTCTGAACAAGGAGATTATAGAGCCACAGAGGAAAGAGATTGAAGTTCTATAGTGTGCCCGGGGAGAGGCACATGAAGAGAAAACTTTCTGTCAAGCTCTCACAGAGAGCAAACTGGTCAAGCATTGGGCGTGACTCATCCACATGGATGACACAGACAAAGGATCTACAGAATAATGTACAGGACTACAAGACAAACCCTTAGAGGACTTCACTGACCACATAAGAAACATAAAGTCCATGTGTTGTTATATAAGTCTTACCCATCCAGCAGAAAAGTGTAAAAATGAAGTATATATTGCGGGGCCATAATATTAAGCTGAGCTGTAAATGGCTATGGTTGACAACTTCTTTGACTAACTCACTATTGTTGTGGAATGCTGGACTGTGTTGGACTGTGTTTTCGAGTTCAAGCACCTAAGTTAGTTGAATGACAATGGAGAGCCCATCTTTTACAGGTGTAGACAAAGGAAGCGGTATAGAAAGGGAAAATCATGATGTGTGTGTATAGACAGTACAGTTGTGATAGATAATGCTGTGCTTCTACATAATCCTATGAGAGGCAAGATTTGCACTGTTGGCGGTTGGATAGGATATTATGTCAGCTTCTAGTTCTATAGACAACCACTAGGAAAATAACAAGGTAGAAAGTATTAATTATTGAATCTTTGATGTAATTCAGGTATAAAAAATAAGATACGCAAACAGCTACACTCTATTTAATGATTAGAGACATATGGTATAATAATGTCTGTAAGTATAATTTCATGTATGCACCTTATATGATACCAAAACATTATGAAAACAGTTTGCAATGTATTAATTTAACAAATCCATCTTGTCGAGGTACCTTAAAAAAGTAATCACTCTTTCACCTATTATTTGTATTGTTTTATTTGTTTTCTTCATATTTATTTCTGCTCTGATCTTTGTAATTTCCTTCCTTCTTTGGGCTTTGGGCTTTATTTGCCATCTTAATTTAAGAACTGGAATTATACCATTAGAATGTTTATTTGGGCTCCTTCTGTTTTCCTGATATGATTTTTTACCATTATAAATTTCCCTCTGAAGAAAGCCTCATTAAATCCCACAGATTCCAGTAAACTGTATCTGAATTTTTGTTTGACTGTAGATGATGTTTAAGTTTTTTCTAATTTATTCTGTGACCCATTGATTGTTTAGGAGGATTATTTAGTTTCCATGTGTGCATGAATTTTTGCTGCTCCTTTTGTAGATAATTTCCAGTTTCATTGCACTATTGGTATTTACTATGCATGGGATGATTTTGATTCCATTGAATTTACTTAAGCATGCTCTAAATGCTAGTACATTGTCAATTTTGGAGAATGCCCCATGTGCAGCTGAGAAGAATGTTCATTTGGACACTGTTGGGTGGAATGTCCAGTTAAGGTCTAATAAGTCCATTTCTTTACAAGTTTCCTTTAGTGCTGTTATTTCTTTTCTGATATTTGCTTATGTGATCTAGCTCTATGTGTCAATGAGGTGTTATAGTCCTCCACTACAATTATGTTATTACCCATTTGATTTTTCATGTCTGTTAAATTTTTTCTTACATATTTGGGTACTCCTACTTTGGATGCATATATATTTATGATTGTTATCTCTTACTCTTGAAGTTTTCCCCTTACAAGTATGCAGTGACCTTTTTTTTATCTCTTTTAATTACCCTTGGTTTCAAGTTGACATTGGCAGCAATGAGAATAGCTATCCCCACTTTTTTCTGAGTTCCTGTCACAAGGAGTGTTGTTTTCCATCTTTTGATGTTGTCTATTAATTTGTTTTTGAGTTAAATATGTTTCTTTTGTGCAGCATATTCTTGGATTTTGTTTCTTAACTCACTCTACCGATCTTCATGTTTTGATTTGTAAATTGATCATTTTGTGATGATTGATACAATTCATGATTATAATGATTGATACAGTGTATCAATTGATACACTGATGATTATAATGGATATGTATTGGATTATCTTTGTTATGTTGTTTTCCTACTGTAGAGTCCCTCTTTTGCCCTATACTTAATTGTTTGCTCTGTTTGGTGGTTCTCATCTGTTGGAGTTCTTGATGTTATGGTCATTTTTCTCTCTTTCTACAATATCTGTCAATAGTCTTTGTACAGTTGCTTCTGTTGTCATGAATTTTTTCAGTTGTTCTTTCTCATGGAAGGGTCTTATCTCCCTATTAAATTTGATGGATAGTTTTATAGGATGCATCAGCCTTGCTTTGATGGTCTGTGTTGAGAAATCTGCCGTGATTCTGATGGGCTTTCCATTATAGGGGATCTGTTACTTCTTTCTAATGCCTTTTCATATTCTGTTCTTCAAGGTGGTGAGATGGATTAGCTGACTAAAGTACCTGCTTAAGAAAGTTAGGCAAGCACAAGGACTGCGGTTTGACCCCAGGCACCACACGCCATGCCAGGCCTGACCCCCAGAGTGGGTTGAGCCAGCCACAGAATCCAGGTATAGTGGTGCACACCTATAATCCCAGTGGCAGGGAAGCTGAAAACAGGAGGATCACTGTGAGTCCGAGCTGCATAATGAGACCGTGTAACAACGAAATACATTAAAATATATTCAGTTCTTTTCCCCAGTTTCTGGGATCTTGATTATTATGTGTCTGGGTGTAGACTTATTTTGATTATGGCTAACTGAAGTTCTATATGACTCATTATCTAAATGTCAGTATCTTTTCTCATACTTGGGAAATTTTCTGCTACTACTTCTGTGGTCTATGTCATTTGTAATAATTCCAGCTGTTTCACTCATACCTGTTAGTGTTATATTATTTTTCTTTGTACCATATTGCAGCTTTTGTGTTGTTATTTCCTGGTTCCTTTTTATTGGTAAGAGATTGTTTCCTTTCGTGTTCACCAGCTGCAATGCTATCTTCAAGGTCTGAAATTCTATCTTCAGTTTTGTTCAAGCAGTTTTGCCAGCTTTCAATGGAATTCTTAATGTCTCAGATATCTTTCATGCATTTTAGTACTTTCCTGTACTGTTTATTCAGTGTTTCCATCATTTTCCTCTCTCTATTTTTTTTTATTTATGCTTTCCTTAGATATATTGAACGGTACTTTCATGATATTTGTCATTTCCTTTTTTACTTGAGAGAATCCAATCCAATATCCTCCACAGCCTGATGGAGTTGTTTCTTTACTTCAGTTGTTATCATTTCAGAAATTTCTTTTTTTTATTTTTATTTTATTGAAGTACAAATATCAATGAGACAGTGTTAAGATACTTTGATAAGATGGATTTAGTGTGTGACTTCCAGGTTCTTCTATGACCTCGTCTCCTGGATTTGTTTTGGATGGGCTAAAGGTCTGAGATTGCACTTTGTTCCTTCCTTTTGCCGTTTTTGAAGTTCCCAATATTCTCTCTGACTCTGCAGTGATGGTAAATGGGCAGAGGGTGGGTGAGCCAGGCTCTCAGGAGAGTTGGAAGGTAGAGTAGGTTCACCAAATCACCCACTGTGTGGGCTTCAGTTTCCACCTTGATGATGGGGGGCAAGCTACAGCTCAAGAAATATCCAACAAAGATGAAGGAAAGCCAAAATTCTGCAAAGATCTCTCAATGATGAATGGATTCAATGTAGAGCAAACCAAGGCTCCTACAAACCAAAGCAGCAGCATCTCAGCAGAACTCTAGTAACAATGGTAGTGGAAGAAGTAGCTGCAGCTAAACTGGGCTCCAGCAAGGGTGAATAGGCCAGAACGGAGTTCACTAGTTTCAAACAGCAACCTTCTTCAAGCCTGATTCTTACACCATGTGGTGGAGGATCAGCTGACTTCCAGGGAGAGTCAAAGGGGCAGGGCACAGTTCACCATGTCTCTGAAGCAGTCTTGCACACTACCAGTGCTCAGTCACACTTCGGAAAGGGTAAGGGAGCAGGGGCCGGGCTCACCAGGCCCATGGCAGTCTTCTGGGTGACCAGGGCTCAGCTAAGCTCCAGCAAAGGTGAGAGGACAGGATTCTCCAGGTCCACAGCAGTGTTTCAGGCAACTGGGGCTCAACCAAGCTTTAGTGAAGAGGTGTTTTATATTGGTGCTGGGAACGTGGACTAGTGCCACCACTGTGGAAAGCAATGTAAAGATACCTCAAGAAACTTAAACTTGAAATTCAATTTGAGCCAGCTATTCCCCTTTTTGATATCTTCCTGAAAGAATTAAAAACATCATACCTGAGGGAGATTGGCCTGTAGTTCTCCTTTTTGGTTGCGTCTTTACCTGGTTTTGGAATGAGTATTATACTTGCCTCCAGAAATGATTTTGGGAGGACTTTTTCCTTTTCAACTTCGTGGAAGAGTTTGTGGAGTGTGTGGATTATATCTTCTATAAATTTCTTGTAGAATTCAGCTGTGAATCCATCAGGCCCTGGACTTTTCTTTGTCGGTAGGCTTTTTATTACGCTTCAGATTTCGTTGGCTGTTATCGGCTTATTGAGAGTTTTAATATCTTCTTGATTCAGTTTTGGTAATTTGTACCTTTCGAGGAATCTGTCCATTTCTTCTGTGTCTTCTATTCTGTGAGCGTAAAGATTCTCGAAGTAACTATTAATAATCTTCTGAATTTCCAGTGGGTCTGTGGTGATTTCACCCTTTTCATTCCTTATC
>PVKA01047538.1:0-14280 GCA_004027165.1 Ctenomys sociabilis | reverse complement strand
TCTTTTTTTTTTTGAGGCAGGGTCTCACTATGCAGCTCAGGCTGGCCTTAAGCTCACTTTGTAGCTCAGGCTGGTCTCGAACTCACAACAATCCTCCTGCCTCAGCCTCCCGAGTGCTGGGATTACAGGCCTGCGCCACCACGCCCGGCTTTCTTTCGACTTTTATTAATGCACATTTGCACAACATAGCTATTATACTCACTATTATTACACACACGTAACACATTCCCTTTCTTTTCTTTCCCCTTCCCTCCCTCCCCCTTTTGTTTTCCCAGCATCAGATTAATTTATTTATAACACCTTTTAAAGTTAATTGTCATGTATACTTAGACTGAAAACCAGACTAATCAATCAAAGAACATATGAAACATGGAAGATAATTGTATTAAGTACAGGTACACTTTTAGATGCAGTGTCCAAACTAGATTACAACATATTTTTTCCTAGATTACAACATATTTTTTCCTATCGTGTGTGTATATATATATATATATATATATATATATGTACATATATACATTTTCATTTTCATATAAGGAAAGCCATGGAGTATTTAAGCTCGTGCTTCTGAGTTACTTTACTGAACATTATGATATTGAGGTGCAAGTATTTCCCACATATGACTCAATTTGTCCCACTTCATGGCACAGCAGTGTTGCATTGTGCATAAATTCCACATGTTCTTCATCCACTCTTCTAACCATACAGGTTGTTTCTAATGTTTAGCTGTTGTGCTGCTATAAACATGGGTAAGGAGTTTCGACTTCTAAGCACACAAAAAATGGTTCTCTGTCTTTCTCGTAGTCTGTCTTACTCTGTGTGATGTACATGCTCATTGTGTTCTATAACCTCCAGAAGCACCTAGTGTTGCTTTCTTATTTATTTATTTATTTATTTATTTATTTATATATTTACTTATTTGCTATGCATTTAGTGCAGGATCTACAGGGTCTCACTATGTAGATTGGACTCATAGTGAGTCTCCTGTTTTCAGCCTCCCAAATAATGGACTTACAGGTGTGCATCATCACACCCAGTCTCATTTCTTGTCTCAGGGTGCCACAGGGGCAGGACCAGCCTGGCTGGGGATTGAACCCCCAACCCCTGCATTGGCCTAAGTATGTGCTTCAATCCGTTGAGCTATCTGGCTGGCCTGTACTTTCTTATTTTCTAAGAGTGCACTGATGTGTTTCATTTATTTCAAATGACATCCATATGTTGTGTCTAAATCACTGTTCTTAAAGAAAAGTAGCCAAAATCTTGAAAAATTAACTGGCAATATAATTAAATACTTACTCAAATTTCTTATTTCAAAGTTCAATATTATCTCTGTCATTTGAGACACTATTTGTAAAACTCATCCTAAGATTTACAGTTTTTGAGACTTTCCTTATGTATGAAGTCATCCCTGGCCACCTACTATAGCACCTTATTTGTTCTTTTCTTATGAGGTGTGTTTCAGTCTTCTTTATCTTATGCTTATTTTACACTTTCCCTACCTCTTCCTTTAGATTTTAATCCCTGGGAAGGCAAAACTCGTGTCCTATTCCTAATGATGGCTCTTGAAGCACCTCACATAGCTCTCTGTCCATCACAGCAATGAGAGTTGGATTTAGTTCGCTATCTCACAGTGATCAAGTAGCTATGTGCCTGGGTGGCAAGCTCACAGAGTTGTCGTGCCATCTCTGGGGTCTTCCATTCCTTAATGGAAGGAGTATACCAGCTACGTTATTAATAGCACAAAGCTTTCCAAGAATGGTCAAGGCTTCAAATGCTAATGAGAAAAACTTCCTGGCTTGTCAGTGCATCCTAACCGGGCCTTAAGCATGTATGAAACTGTCAAAAAATGGATAGATTTCAAAGAATGTGACCTGACTAACAGCAAAGGTGAATTCCAGACACCCTACCGAACCTTTGCAAAAGGCTACCCTGTTTCGCCCAATCCAGAATACTCCCGTTTGCACTCTGCACACCCATGGACCTCTTTACTTTGTGCCTACTGATCCAGATAGTGATTTCTTTGTCTATCAAGATATCTGTATTACTTAAGGTATTTTTATTACCTAGCAGGTGTTTACAAAGTGTTAAGTTAAATCCCATGGAGAACACAAAGGTTTAAGATATCTGCTGTGTACCAAACAACTATGGAATCTAAGTGAGCAAACAAATGGTAGGTAGTTGAGCTTATCACACCATAGCCGAGCGGTATGATTGGTGTGGTTATCTCTTGCTGAGCAATAACTCACCTGTCATATATAGGCCAACGATGTCTCTGTACATGGTTCCCTAAGCTGTTCACTTTTTCACAGTAGGTTGATTATTAGTTCAAGGGCAGTTGGTACTGAACTCACATTTTTATATATCCAGTTAAAAATATATATAATTAAAACAATCATTTGAGCCACTCAGTGTGTGATTGCTACCTCACGGTCTTTGCTCCTTGATGAACCCTGAATCCTTGAACTAACTATATCATCCCAAAGCGTAATGACCTAGGACAGTAAGGACTACATTTATCTGGATTGATTTGCAACTTGAATGGAGTGCCATGGGAATGACTTACCTCTGCTCTTCTCAGGTACCCACTGGAGAGGTTCAAACAGAGACGCTCTTCCAAGATGGCAGCCTCCCTCTCCTAAGGTGCCTTGGCACTCCTCTCTCCCTGCCCAAATCCCCATGGGTGACTCACTCTCTAGGGCCTTGCTACATGGCCTGGGTTACTCCACCACATGGCATCTCAGGGTTGCAGTTCTTCTTGTTGTTAATTAGGTTCTTTCTTTCTTTCTTTCTCTTGTATGTGGTACAGGGTCTCACTGCGCAGCTTGGACTGGTAGTAATCCTATTTTCAGCCTCCTCAGCACTGGGATTACAGGTGCTTGTCACCACACCCAGACTTGGTGGCTGGCTCAGCACATCTGGGGATGGGGAGAAAGCTGCATGTGGTGCTGGGATCAAACCCTGGTGCCTGTGCTTGCCTAGGCAGGCGCTTAGTCTGCTGAGCTATCTCTGCAGCTCATGTCAGTCTTGTGCATGGTCTTGTTTGTTTAAAACAAGTGCCAAGATGGGGAGATAGCTCAGTGGAATAAGTGCTTCCCTGGCAAGCGCAAGCGCCTTAGTTCAATCTCTGGTTCTACCAAAAAACAAAGCACAAACAATAAATAAAACCAAAATTACTCAGTCCAATAACTAAAAATAAATAAATAAATAAATAAATAAATAAATAAAACAAGTGCCAAGATGCTCAGGAGCAAGCAGCTCACTGAACTTCAGGAATCTCCAGTGAAGTAAATCAGACACACAAGGGCAAGCAGTTCAGCACAGGCTTGACAAGTTTGAGATCATGAGTTTGACTTCTGGTACATATATTAAAAAAAAGATTATCGTATGACTTAATATGAGAAACTCAAAGTATAAGTAAGTTGAAGAACAAAATAAAGGATAGATGGTAGCAAACACAAAGGTAGATCTTACACAAATGGGAAGGGGACTAAGAGATGGAGAGCCTGCTGGGAAGAAGGGGAGGGAAGGGGACGTAAAAAGGTTTATGATGTTTTCTATACATGTGTTTATGTATACCAGCTTCCCACCTAGAATGCAAACTTACAGAATAAAAAAAGGCAAAACAAAAGTGGTCCAGACTTGGTAGTCATCTTTTGTTTACTCTGATGATTACTTATTTATTTAGGTGCTCTGAGTAGTAGAATTGCTTGTGCTGTACTACAGCAGTCAGCAAACAGCAGCCAGATTTAGCTCCTCCTGCCTGATTTAGTACATACAGTCATACCCTTTCATTTGCATCTTGTCAATGGCTGTTTTTGCACCATCACCAGAGCTGGGCAGCTTCCACAGAGATGGGTAACTTGTGCGATCTAAAATATTGGCTAGAGGGCTGGGGAGATGGCTCAGTAGAATAAGTGCTTCCCTGGCAAGTGCAAGGGCCTGAGTTCAATCCCTGGTTCCACAAAATAAATAAAATAAAATAAAATAAAATAAAATAAAATAAAATAAAATAAAATAAAATAAAATAAAATAAAATAAAATAAAATATTGGCTAGAGTGTCCGATCCTTTTTGTTTAGTGTATTTGGTACAGGGTCTCACTGCACAGCTTAGACTCGTCGGGATCCTCTAGACTCGTCGGGATCCTCGTTTCAGTTTCCAAGGCGCTGGGATTACAGGTATGCACCACCACGCCCAGTCTTGGTGACCAGTTCAGTGCACCCAGGGGGCAGGAACTCCAGTCCCTGCACTTGCCTAAGCAGGTGCTCAGACTGCTGAGCTATCTCGCCGGCCCTTAGGCTAAGTTTGCTAACCCTGGCTCTGTGATGTCCTTGCATCCTGCTAGTGCTTGCTGTAAGCAGCCTTTCTAAGCTGCACTTCTCAAGTGCGGGAGCACTCAGGGAAGGCCAGTGTTCAGGTTCTCAGCCTCCACCTTGCCATCAGTAGCCCAGAGCTCCTCTCCGCGGCCAGGACACATTTGTCCGGCTTGCCGCCCACGGATGGGGGTCCAACACTGTGCTGCCCGCTTCGTTCTTCAGCTCTGGACATGCGAGGCTGCTGCATGCGCGCTGAGCTGTGCTCAGTCCGACAGTGCTGTCAGACAATGATTACCCAATCGAAACCACAAGCACCAAAACACAGTAAGAACAGCAAGCGCAGGAAGCAGCAACAGGCGGAGAGTGGGCGTGGCAAAAAGTAAAAGCGATTTTAAAAATTGAAAGAGTCGTGAAAACACGCTTCCCATGTGTGGATGGAGGGTCAAGGGCTGGGTGTAAGCAACCAAGAGTGAGTCACCCAACGTGAGAGATTGCCAAGCACCACAAGTTGCCAAAATATGAAAATAAAGCAATGAAAAGCAGGTGTGCGGCTACTGGGGCAATTTCAGAGCCTTCTGCCTCTCGACATAGGGTTGATGGAGAATATAATCCTTAGGCTCTCAGGAGTAAAAGATGGGCTTGAGATCCTTGGTGCAGCGTGTATCTGCAGAGGGACGAGGCGCCCTGAAACCTGCCCAGCGTCAAACTGAGGAGTGTGAGTGAAGCCCGCCAAAGCACCTCGGTGGAACATTTGCAGGCATCAGCATACAGCAGTGTTTCCACTTCAGCTGACTTTCCAGGTAGACAAAACAGGAGGACTTTTTGGGGGGTGGGACGGGGAGGGGATACATTTAATACTATGCTTAAGACCAAGAAAGATCCATTGATATTGCAAAGAAAAACTGAGTTGTGAAATCTTATCATTAATTAAGAAGCTTCATAGAATAAGCCCAATCTTTAAATGTTTGTTTTTTTTTTTCTCTGATTTTTATTGAGTTCTGTAGCTGAAAGAAGGACTTGGACAGGCAGATGGACACCTACCCTCACTGTGACTCATCGCGTTCTAACATAGCAACTTCCTCCAACATAGTAACATTCATGGCAAACCTCCAAGTAAACTTTTGATGTAATTTGTGATTCCTGGCTGTAAACTCAACCATTAGAAAAGCTTTTATTAACAGCATCTATTTATTTCATAAATCGAACTCTGAGACCAAAATGAAACACAGAGGGTATTGGAAGCTGAAGACTTCCAGTGTCGACCATAGAACTTCATTCTCTTTCTTTCTGAGTGCATCAAAATAGTTGCATGGTTTTTATTGCTTGGCTTTATCATACCTAGTAGTAAAACGCTACCTAAATCTGTTTTGTACACAGGGATTCCACACATGGTTTCCTTTGGGGGGAAATATTTCACTGCTTAAATGATTAAAAATCATGACTATAAATAAGACATACTATTGAAGGCTTCTGGTCAGAAAAGTGACATAATGAAAGTAGTGTTTTAGCAGCGCATTAATCTGGTTGCAAGTTGGATAGCTCACCCAGAGATCAGTTAAAAAGATACTGTAAACAGCATCTGTGAAAATAAACATCATAACACAATAGAAAAGGGAACTAAGGCATACTGTATCTCGGGAATCATGAGGGGCACAGAACAAACTGGTTGAAAAGTCAAGTGTACAGCTGAACCAGAACACAGAAGGGTTTTTCACCTTCAAGCACTGCGATTTTCTCCATTTTGTATTTAAGTAAAAAAAAAAAAAGTGAAATAAAGAAATAATAGCATTTCAGGAAATCTTCAGAAAGATACCTAATATTTTAAAAAAATTTCTTATTTCATTTCATTTAAGATACCTCTGGCTGGCTGAACAGCATTAACTAATTTAGAAACCACTTCAGCTGAACTTCTGACAATGGCAGGCTCCTTTCTATTCCATTTTTAATCAAAATTGCTTTTCTTGATTTACAAAATTATTTTTTGATGCTAATACACGTTAGTATGAAAGGAAAAATGATAAAAGTATACATCAACAACTGAAAAATAACATTTCTGAAGGGCTTCAAACTAGAAAGGCTGGTTTGGAAGGTTATACACTTGTTTGTACAATCCCTCCAATATTATTCTGCACCAACATCTGCCAAAAAAGTCTTCAAAAAACAGGGCCCTGCTGTGTACTCAGCGAAATGTTGCAGAAATGTGTCCCCAGTATGTGTTTAATTAAATGTTTAATGATCAAGGAATTGTTAGGTAGTAAATACCAGTGACGTGAAACTTAACACATAATTTTCAAATGACTGTCTTGCAATTTGAACTTCACTCAAGTTATGTAGTAAAATAGACATTGCCTTTGAAATAAAACACATTTCATTTGTTTCCAATTGTATGTTTTTAAAATTCTTTTTGCATCGTATTTATTTTTTTCTAATTAATTTTATTGAGAAACAAATAGCAATGAGACAGTTTCAAAACCAATTAGTAGGACAGTTTCAATAATTAATACATTGCACATCGTTGTCTTCATAGTGGTTATTCATAGTACAAGATGCAGACATGATATTCTATCCACAAACACTGTTAGTACAAATCGTTCTTCTCACTGAATTAAGAGAAAGTAGCTGTATATCTATCCCATCTATTTTGTATATACAGAAACAAAATGGTCTTTCATTTGTGTCCCCTTTTTTGTTTAGTTTTGTCAGAGATGGGTATTCCATTGCCATTTAAATATTGTAGGTGTGTGAATTCAGCAAAATAATACAATATAGTCCAGTAGTCTATAATAGTAGTGGGTTATCCATAGGGCTGGCAAAGTCAGAAGTTGTTGATTTGAGCCTTAAACAATGAAGAGAGGGCAAGAAGAAAAGCTAGGAAACATGGCAAGGGCTTTGTTTTCAAACTTGTAACATCAACTCTTTCTGTATCTGAGCATTGACTTAACACACAGTAAGTGAAATTTAGTATCCCCGAGTCTGTAGGAAGGTCTCGTTGTACTGGAATTGAAGCCAACCCTGGGCCCTAGCTATTTTATTGTCCCAGTTCATCACTAGCCCAAGATTTACAATCTATAACATCAGGCACAATTTGTTCCCACTTTGAATTAAGGTTTCCTCCTATATCTTTCCTTCTTCAAACTGTTACTATAAGGTTCTCTTCTTCCTTGTTATTTGGCTTCCTGACACTGTTTCCAAGAAGGGACCAGAACCCCTGGTGCTCGGTGATAAGGTCACAGCACGTGAGCTGCTCCAGGCAGAGCCAGGGCATGGCCCCTGCTCCTACATTTTCATCCTGGCTTGTGTGCAAGGGCTGCTGCCAGCCCATCTATTAAGTGACATGAAGGGGCCCCTAGCATAAATCCTGAAAGCCTCAGTGACGCAGTTCCACTTACTGCACTGATTTTTGACATGAACCTGAAGATAGTGGAAGGCAAAGATACAGATTGCAATAAACAAGTGAAATCAAAACTTCCTTTCCATTACTGAGGAAAGCGTACCACCCCTGTGAACTAAAGTGAGGCTTACTAACCAACGCAATTTATTTTCCATAGCAGACTGAGGCAATCAATAAGGTTCACAAACTTCTGCTTGTGAGGCTACAGGGTACCCAGCACTCACCCACATTACTGGTGGGGGAATGCAATGGTCCAACCCCCATGAAGGGCATTTTGTCAATATCTTTAATAGTTACAAATGTGTTTGCCCTTTGACCCAGCAATCCGACTTCTGGGAATGCATCATACTGACACATTTGCACACATCAAAATGACTTACATCAAGGTTCTTCACTTAATACAGAGGAATAGCCAGACACCAGAAATAACTCAAGTGTCTAGCAGCAGAGGACTGGCTAATTAGATTGGGAACATATACACACTGGAATGTTAGGTAGCCATGAAAAACAATAAAAGGACATGTGATGTAATGACAGGGAAGGATCTCTGGAAAATACCGTTAAGGGTGAAGTGCAAGAAGCAGAGAAAGATATGAGAAAAACTATTTTTATATAAGAAATACAGGGACTAGTTCCTGTATTAACCATAGAGAGCGTGCGGCTTGATGCAGGCAGAGGCAAGGTGGAAATGAGTGTTTACAACCATACTGTACTGGTTAAACATTTTTTTAAGTTTCCCCCCCCAAAAAATCAGTTTAGAAGACATAGTTTTAGTCTCTTATTCAGTTGTAGACTAGGAAGAGTTCCCTTGGGCTAGGGTGATAGCTCGGTGGTCTAACCACCTACCGGGCAAGGTCAAGGACCTGAGTGTGATCCCTGGTACTGCATGCGATGTCTGCCCCAAAACCCTGGGTATGCAGTGCTGCCCGAAAACCAGGCATGGTGGTGAATGCCTAGAATCCCAGCGCTAGGGAGGCTGAGACAGGAGGATCACTATAGTCCAAGCTGTGTAGCAAGACCTTGTATTCAATAATAATAATAATAATAATTAATAATAGGAAGAGTGATTTATTTTCTGAAACGTGTTGTCTTCCTTAAAATACAAAAAGGTAAAAATAAAGGTTAAATCACTCTACTGATAAGTTCTCTCAATAATAACTTAGCAGCTTGCCACTCTCTGGTATGAGATGTTTGAGGACACCCGCAGCCACAGGGAACTGCCCACTTTTCTGACTTTTCTAAGGAAAGCCATAAACAGTCCAGATTTCCCAAGCCAAGGGTGCATTGGAGAGGAAAATGTTAAAGGTATCAACACTTCCATGTGGATAATCAGTATTTTAATAAAGACCACAAATGAGAGCACAAAATGTGACACAATCAGGATACGACGCAGTGCATTGTCAAATACAGTTTTTAAAACTTTAAAAGCTTCTTTGTGCAGCACAGATACACTTTGATTATTAAGATTGGATAAAACAGATTGAACTCATTAACATGACAGGGTAATTTTCAAATCCTCATTTTTACATAGATAGAGCTCGTTCCTCAAAAATGAGACTTTTCTATTAGAATTATGAATTGCTTCAAAATACGAATTTTACTTTAAAATTGAATCAGGAGAAGATTGCTGTCAGAGTTAAAGAGAAATTTTAGATTAATGCTATTTTATTAGCATTGTACTTCATTATTTTACTATTATATACATTATTTTTAAAAATAAAAAAGCAGTAACTATACAATTTTAGAATGGCCAGTTAACCATTGTAGAATCTCAGTTTCCTTACCTGTTCATGAGGATAAATAATAATGCCTAAGTTTTAGGGTGTTGCAGTAATGAGTGACATTTTCTGTCAAGAAAGCACTAAGTGCCATACCTGACATACAGTAAGCATTCATTAAACGATGGATACTATTCTAATCTCCTTTGGTTATCAATAACCAAATTGATAAGTGTCTATTTAGGAACGTATTCATTTTGTGTAATATATGATGTAAATTTGGTGTGCTTTGGTATGTTAGTGGTAAAGTAAGAATATAAAGCTCATTCTGCTACAAGTGTAAGATATCTCTGGAAAAATATATAAGCACCTTAATGATGGAAGTATCAGCATTGCTAAGGTACAACTGGTCATTCATTTCTCATTTTCTAGGCATTTTAACATTTGTGACTTTATAATGACAGTAAAATATAACAAATTTGGCAAAATGTAATGCCTTGATTACTTTTCTCTATTTCCTGGACAAGACATCCAACAGACCAAATTGAGGAAGAAAAGGTTTATTTAGCTCACAGTTTGTGAAGGTTTCAGTCCATAACCAGCCGGCTCCAGGTGAGGTAGCACATGGCACAGGGGCAAGGATCCAAGGCAGCAGGAAATGACAAGAGCAGCAAGAGCCCAGAGGGCGGGCGCATGCCTATTTTCCTCCGCATGCCTATTTTCCTCCCGGAGGTTGTAAGCAGGCTCCCTCCTCCTGCGGTGGGGAGTGCAGCTCTCATACCATCTCCATGGCCTCTTCCTGTGCAGGATATTTATAAAATGAGAACCACGGTTCCCTACTGAGTTACTTAGTTCAACTGTTACCTCTCTCAAGTTGATACAGTGTACCAACCGTTATAGTCCACTGCTTGTCAACTTGGTAATCAGACACATTTCTTTAATCCGATTTCCAGATTCAAAGGCATGTTTATCCTTAACATTCCATGACTTGAATACAGGATTAACTCTCCTTAAGAACCAGTATTAAGCCGGGCGTGGTGGCGCATGCCTGTAATCCCAGCACTTGGGAGGCTGAGGCAGGAGGATTGTTCGAGACCAGCCTGAGCTACAAAGTGAGCTTAAGGCCAGCCTGAACTGCATAGTGAGACCCTGTCTCAAAAAGACAAAAAAAAAAAAAAAAAAAAAAAAAAAAAAAAAAGAACCAGTATTAAATCTGTAACATTTTTTATATATTTTTTTAATTTTTGTTTTATTGAAGTACAAATATCAATGAGACAGTTTTAAATCTGTAACATTATATCACATTAGAACCATAAAATTCTGTTCATGACCCCCAAAGGCTCCTGCACATTCCTTTATGCAAATGGCATTTAGTTCATCTCTAAGAGTTGCCAAAGTCCTAACAGTTTCAGCATTGCTAAAAAGTCCAAGTCCCAAATCTCCTCCAAGATGTAAGGCAGACTCTTACCTGTGAGCCCCTGAACAAATGAAAAGTTGAGCACTTCCAACATTCAATGGCACAAAATAAACATTTTCCTTCCAAAAGTTACAAATAGGGAAATACCAAGGAATGGGACCAAAGCAAGTCCGAAATCCAGCAGGGCAAATATTAAGTCCTGTATTTTCATATCCAGTATCTGAGGCAGTCAGTGAAAATTGTGAGTTCCCAAGGGAGTGGGTGTCACCACTGCCTCAGTGCTACTTCTGGCAGTTACAGCTCCTGCAGCTTCACCCTCAGGCCCACTTTGCTCCCTCCTTGCAGTTTTCCTTAGATGATCCATGTTCTTGGGTTTTCCAGATATTCAGCATTTCTATTGCACTTTTGGCTTCACACTCACAGCTTCACACATCGCCCTCTCAGGGCTACACTTCCTGGCTTCAGAAATTGGGGTGGACGCTTTTTAAACATCATAGCTCTTAGGCCTGGGAGATAGCTCAGTAGAATAAGCACTTCTCTGGCAAGTGCAGGGTCTTGAGCTCAATCCTTGCTACCACAAAAGCAACAAAGAAAATAAACTTCATAGCTCTTGCATTTTGCATGCACCTAAAACCAGCATCATGTGGACGATGCCAAGTCCTGCTGCCAGCTGAAGCAACAGCCAGGCTGTCTTTATTCTTGGCTGAGGAGTTGAGTGCCTGGATCATTGGGTGCTCTGAATCCGATGCTGAGGAACACATTTTCTATGCTGTTGCCATTCTGGAACATGGTGTTCTGCAGCTTTCTTCTCAAAGCAAGGTCTTTCATTTCCACAGCTCAGTTCTGTACAGGATGGAGGCTTCATGCTCATGTGATTCCCTTAGGCCTCTTGAGTCTTTCTCAGCAATCAAGATCTCCTTTGCTCTATCTTTGAAGTGTACAGCTTTATTGGAATTTCTTTTCTGGCCAAACTCACAACATTTTAAATCATTGTGCTTGGCTCTTTGCTCATGATTCTTAACATGAATCTGGCTAAAAGCCCACAACAATACCCATACCATCACCCGAACATTTGACTGCCTTGAAATTTTTTTTACCAGATTAATTGGTCTGGTGCCTTTAACTATAGTCTCAGGCAAAGTCTCTGGATATGAGAAAAATGCAGACAAACTTTCTTCCAATCTAATCTATAACACACATAGTCTGTAGTCCAACAGCCAACATAGTCCTTTCAGTAGAAAACTCCCAAGCAAAATCTTTACTGGTTTTCCGATCTTCTGAGCTCTGATCACAATCTCCTGTACAGAGCAGCCTACGATATTCCATCTCTACTTTTTTTTTGTCTTTTTGAGACAGGGTCTCACTTTGCAGTTCAGGCTGGCCTTAAGCTCACTTTGTAGCTCAGGCTGGTCTCGAACTCACAACAATCCTCCTGCCTCAGCCTCCCGAGTGCTGACGCATTACAGGCATGCACCACCATGCCCGGCTCTTTTTTATGTATTTAATTTAGGGTCTACAGGGTCTTACTACTTAGATTGGATTTATAGTGATTTTCCTGTTTTCAGCCCTGGGATTACAGGTATGTGCCACCACACCCAGTCTCACCTGGGGGTGGGGCTGCGCAGCACGCTGGGGATCAAACCCCAGCTGCTGCATTCTGCCTAAACAGGTGCTTTAGTCTGATGAGCTATCTGGCTGGCCTTTCCATCTCTACTCTTTCAAGCAACATATCCAAACCTTTCCAAATACTTCCTGCAAGCCATTCCCCACGGTTCTTGTTTTAAATGCATTTGATTGTTGCAGGATCTCACTACACAGCTCAGACTCCTGGTGATCCACCTGCTTTCAGCTTCCCCAGCACTGGGGCTACAGGAGTGCTATGTCCAGACTCTAGCCAGCTCAGCCTGCTCTGGGAGCGGGGCTGGTGTGGCGTGTGGTGCTAGGGATTGAATTATGGTCCCTGTGCTTGCATAAGCAGGAGCTTTGTTCTGCTGGGCTACCTCACCGGCCTCCCGAGGGCTCTTGAACCACATGGTCAGGTATAGTGACAGCAATGAGTCCACTTCTCTGGAAACAAATTCTATCTTGGTTACTTTTCTGTCATTGCTGAGACAAAATACCCAAACACCCAGAATTAAGGAAGGAAAGGTTTGTTTAGATCGCAGTTTGTGGAGGTTTCAGTGCACCATCACCTGGCTCCACGGCAGGGTAGTACATGCTCGGGGGCAACATTTTACGGCAGCAAAAATAGCAAGAGCACAAAAGCGGGGAAGAACAGGCCTCTTTTCCTCCCTTAGTTTGGAAGCAAGCTCCCACCCCGGGCAGGAGCAGCACTCACACCATCTCCGTGCCCTCCTCTTGCGTAGGCTAAGGATGTGCACAAAGTGAGGACTCTAGCTTCCTGCTGTGTTACTTAGTATAAGCTTCTAACCTTCTCGAGTTGACACAATGTGTCAATCATCCTAGGTAGAAATGAAGAAAATAAAAGCCAAAAATAATGAACCACCTTTAGGTTATTAACCCGAAGTCCATCCGATCCACACTGCACCCCACAACACACAAGGCCCCTGCATAGTCAGCTGCAACCAAGGACAAACTTTGGCCAGTTACGTAAGATGTTTCTCTATGGAGTGAACTGTCACCAGATAGAAGAGGCCATGGAGAGGAGGAAAAGAAAAAGTAAACACTTGCCCTTGGTCACATACTGCTAATTGATTAATTCATCTCTTTAGTAGCAGAACCCCAATGCTGTTGTGGTGCATAATGATTTGTTAAAAATGTCTTTCTGTGTCCCTTGAAGCTACAAGACCTACATGATCTGATACTGCCAGTGAAATGCAATCAAAAGTCATCAGGAAGGGCTCAGCCTGCCCTTCTGCCCCCCGACCCCATTTACCTTCTTACGGCTGGGAACGCAGCCAGTCATGTTTCAAGTATCATCCCAAGAGTTATAAGCTAAGCAGGGCAGGACAGAGGCGCATAAGTGTAGGTTCTCTCCAGTCTCTGGGCTTATCAGGTAGCTTCTTCCTCTAAGATAAATTAGAAAAAAACAAGACAACCTGAGTTGTTCTTTTCTCCTTCTTCTCCTTCTTGTTCTTCTTTTTCTTCTCCTTCTCCTTATCATTCTCGTTCTTTTTCTTCTTGCTCTTCTTCCTTCTTGTTCTCCTTCTCCTTCTCATTCTTGTTCTTCTTGTTCTTGTTCTTGTTCTTCTTCTTTTTATTCTCCTCCTCCTCTTGTTGTTGTTCTTCTTCTTCTTCCTCTTCCTCTTCTTCTTCTCCTCCTCCTTCTCTTTCTCTTTCTCTTTCTCCTTCTCCTTCTCCTTCTTCTTGTTCTTGTTCTTCTTATTCTTATTCTTCTTGTTCTTCCTCTTCTTCTTCTTCTTCTTCTTCTTCTTCTTCTTCTTCTTCTTCTTCTTCTTCTTCTTCTTCTTCTTCTTCT